>CAKNYM010034105.1:0-11371 GCA_932195095.1 Andricus curvator
CCGCAACCAGCTGATTATTCTAACGATAATGACCGTCCTAAGCTCGTCATAGGCGGATAGGGAAAGGATAAGGGCAATGGAGTTGAGAATGGAGAGAAAGGAGAAGGCAGACAGGAGAAATAATATTGTGATAAGAGGGTTGAAGATGAAGAGCGGGGAAGAAAGGGAGGGTGTGGAAGCGCTGCTACAGAGCATAGGGTGGAATAAAGGCAGGGTAGGGAAAGTTAAGTTGGAGGGGAGGAAGGGGAAAGAAGTGGCGGTTGTGGAGTTGGAGAGCTGGGAAGAAAAATTGGGGGTAATGAGAAATAAAAATAGGATAAAGGATAAGGAAGTGTTCATCGATCACGATTTGACGAGAAAGGAAAGGGATGTACAGAGAATGCTGTACGACAGGGCTAGGAGGGAGAGGAGTGAAGGGAGATCGGCGAAGGTAGGATATCGGAAAATAAAAATAGACGAGAAAATGTGGGTGTGGGACGAGGAGAAAGAGGTGTTGAAGGAAGTGCAGGGGAATTTGTTTCGTAGGAAGTAGGGGGGCGGGGGTAATGCAGGGTAGAGGAGTTGTGAAGGTGCTTTACTGGAACGTAGCAGGGGTAAAGAAGAAGGATGAGGAGTTCTGGAGGTATATCCAGGAATTTGATGTGGTAGGACTGGTAGAGACGTGGGTGGAAAGAAAGGAATGGGATAGAATAGAGCCAAAGCTGCCAAGGGGGTATAGGTGGAGACTCCAGGAGGCGGTCAGAGTGAAGAAGAAAGGAAGGGCTAGTGGGGGAATTATAACGGGGATTAGAGATGGATTAGAGGAAGAAGCTCACGGAGAGGTAGAGGGGGAGGGAGTGCAAATGAGGAAAGTAAAGATAGGAGGGGGAATGTGTAAGTTTGTGACAGTGTACAATAAGGATGGGATGGAAAGAATTAAAGAAAGGGTGGAAGACCTGTTAGGTGAAAGAGAAGAGGGTATGGTTGTACTGGGTGGGGACTTTAACGCGAGGATGGGGAGGGAAGGGGGCCTTTACAGGGAAGGGGAGAGCTTCGAAAGGAACTCAAAGGATAGGTTAATAAATAAGGAGGGGGAGATTCTAAGGGACTGGATGGAGGATAGAGGCTGGGCGGTGGCAAATGGTATGGCAACTGGGGACGAAGAGGGAGAATACACATACGTAGGTAAGGTGGGGGTATCGGTAATAGATTATGTAGTTATGAATATGCAAGGGTGGGAGGAGATGGAGAGATTCGCAGTAGAAGGGAGGGTAGAATCAGACCATCAGCCATTAGGGTTGTGGATAAGGGGTGAGAACGGTGGAAGGCAAGGTGGGGAAGAAGTGTCGACGGGGGAGAGGGTTAGCTGGACGAGGGAGGCGATAGAGAAATATAAGGAGCAGTTAGGGAACGTACGCTTCGAAGGGGAGACGGTGGAAGAGATATGGGAGGATTTAAAAGAGAAAGTGAAAGGGTGTGTGCAAAAGAAGGTATTCAAAAAGAAGAAGAAAGGAATGGTGAAGCCGTGGTGGGATAGGGAATGTAAAAAGATGAAAAGGAAGGTGAAGAGGAAGTACAAGAAGTGGAAAGAGGGTACTGCGAAAAGGGAGGAGTACGTAGAAATGAGGAAGGGGTTTAGATTGATGTGTAAGAAGAAAGAACAGGAAAAGGAGAAAGAGCTGGAGGAGGAGTTAGGAAATGTTAAGACAGAAGGGGACGTCTGGAAGATAATAAATAGGTTTAGGAAGCGTAGAGTAGGGATAAGCGACAAGATAGGGAGTGAGGAGTGGAGGGAGTTTTTTTAAAGAATCATTTCAGGGCTCAGATTCAAGGAAGAGAGATGATGGTAGTAGAAGAACGGGGGAGGCAGAGATGGAGGAGTTGAATGACGAGGAGATAGAGAAACAGATAAGGAAGTTAAAAAGGTCAAAATCAGCAGGGCTGGATGGGCTAGAGAACGAAGCATGGCTGTTTAGTACACAAGAGGTTAGGGAGAGGCTGAAGGAGGTAGTGAAGAAAGTATGGAGGGGGGAGGGATTCCCACGAGGGTGGAGAGAAGGATTAATAGTGCCTCTGTATAAGAAAGGAGAGAGGGATAGGCAGGAAAATTATAGGGGGATTACGCTAATGAATACGGCGTATAAAGTATACGCGATGGTAGTAGCGGAGAGGCTGCGGAAGGATGTCGAGGGGAAAGGAATATTGCCAGAGACGCAGGCGGGCTTTAGGGCAGGTAGGAGTACTATCGACAATATCTACGTTCTACAGCACGTGGTGGATAGAGAATTAGCGAAGAAGGGATCGAGAGTGTACGCGTTTTTTGTGGATCTAAAAGGCGCGTTTCCGTCGGTGGATAGGGGGAGGTTGTGGGAGGCGATGCAGGAGAGGGGAGTGGAGAGAGGCCTGATCGAGAGGGTAAGGGAGATATATGAAGAAACCAAAGATAAGGTAAGAGGAGGACAGGGGATTTCGGAGGGATTCTGGATGGATAAGGGGTTAAGACAAGGGTGTCCGCTTAGCCCGACGCTTTTTGCGATTTTAATTGCGGATATGGAAAGTAAGCTGGAGGCCGGAGTGGTAGTAGGAGTCAGGATAGGAGGGGTTAGAATTTGGTCGCTAGCGTATGCAGATGACATAGTGTTGTTGGCAAAAAGCGAGGAGGCCTTAAAGGAAATGATGAAGAGGTTGAGAAAATACCTGGATAAGAATAGGTTAGAACTGAATGCGGAAAAGTCCAAGGTTATGGTTTTCAGAAAAGGAGGTGGAAGGGATAAGGAAGGGGAGTGGAAGTGGAAGGGAAAGGCGGTGCAGGCGGTGAAAGAGTTTGTGTACCTGGGCTTCTTGTTTCGGAGGAATGGCGGAGTGGGTGGTCACATAAAAGAGAGAGTGAGGAGGGCAAATGTGGTGATGAGGCAGGTGTGGGGGTTGGGAAAGAAGTTATTCGCGGATGATTTTGGGAGGAGAATGAAATTGTTTGACTCACTAGTGATGAGTGTACTATTGTATGGAGTAGAGGTGTGGGGGTGGAAGGAAAGCGAAGAGGTAAATAGGATACAGGAGAGGTATGTAAAGTGGACACTGGGGTTGGCAAGGAACACGCCTAATTATATTGTCAGGAGGGAGACGGGGAGAACGAGTGTAGGGATTCTAGCGGGGAGTCGAGCGTGTAAATATGAGGAGAAATTTTTGGAAGAGGGGGGAAGTAAGCTGGTTAGGGAGTGTTGGTGGGAGAAGGAGAACAGGAGAGGGGGTGGGAAGATGGAGGTTGAAAGAGAAAGGTATTTTAGAACGAATGGACTGCATATTGATGAATTGAGAAGGATGCATGAGGAAGGAAGGAAGGTAGACGAGTTGGTTAAGAAAAACAGCATGGAGAGAGAGAAGACAGCAGGGGAAGAAAGAATAAGAGAGACAAGGTTTAATGGGAACTACGTGTGGATTATGCCAAGGGCGAGAGCGCAATATTTGTGTGAGAAAGGAGAGAAAGGAAGTCAGGAGCTTATAGCGAGGATGAGATGTGGGTGCATGGAGGGTTTCAATAGGTTTTGGCTCGATAGGGAAAAGAGGATGTGTGAACTATGTGGGAAGGGGGAGGCAAGAGTGGAGCACTGGTTGGAGGAGTGCGTGGAGGTGGAAAGGAGTGGGATAAGCATGGAGGTATTGATGCATGAAAGGGGGGACAAAAGGGCAGTAGCATGGGTGAAGGGAGTATTGGATAAGATGGAGAAGAAGAGAAGGAAGGAGGAAGAGGAATGGAGAAGGAAAGATTGTAAATAGAGGAGGAAGTAAATATAAGTAATTGTAAATATTGTAAATAGTAGATAAGTATTAGGTATTAGTCGCGGAGGCAGAGTATGGTAATGCGAGGCAAGCAAGAAAGTAGGGACATGCGAGCGAGGCGAGGCGAAGCGAGGAAGGCAATGCGATAAGAGCGAGCGGCGTTAGATATAAGGTGTGGAAGGATGTTAGTTTTAAGGCTTAGTTGTAAGAAAATTCTGTAAAAAAAAAAAAAATGGAAGTGTAAGCAAGTCAATTTTTTAAGGCCAGCAGGCTAAAAAATAAACGTTTATCTATCTATCTATATCTATCACTAAAGGCAGTCACCACAAAAATCTTAGTGTTATCTTTATATCGCAAAATTTATTTCATCAGGGACATGGACAAAGGGATATATCACTTAATACGAATTATATTGTTGTTTTCAAAAATCCTCGAGACCGAGCTCAATTTCAACATCTTGCTCGACAAATATATCCAGAGAATCCTCGTTTTTTACAAGAAGCCTATCAGGATGCAACATCTAAACCTCATGGATATCTTCTTCTCGATTTAAAACAGTCTACACCCGATAATTGTCGTTTTAGAACAAATATCTTTCCAACCGACGGTTTTTCATATGTGTACATACCTGTCAAAAATATAAAAGGAGGTGCTCGAATTGATGAAATACCAGTCGTACGTCTGTGATGGCGTCGAGTGCACGTAAACACATTGGTGAAAAAAACACAGTAGCATTGCATGCACTCTGTCGCCTCGATCGTAATCAACGATAAGCAATTCTGAGTACAGCTAATGCAAAACTCGTAAAATGTATATGCGAGTGTGCTCTAAATATTTTGGCAGGGAATATACCTTTGAAAAAACATGAAAAACACAAGTTGAAAAAGTATAAACATACTTTAAGAAAATTGGCAGCATCGAAGGGTACTTGGAAAAATAAAAAACGATTTATCATTCAGAAGGGTGGATTCTTACCGTTATTACTCGCACCGATTATCGGTAGTCTTCTCTCAAATATTTTCACCCCATCTAATTCACGAGACTAAGTATCACTTTTCCATTCAGCAATTATGGAACATTCAAGAAAGATGATTTTGGCGCCAAGCGAGCAGGTAACAAAATTTCTACAACAAGGTTTCGGCTCAGAGACAAATACTGGAAATACGAAAGCGCACACTTCTTCGATGAATCCTGTAGATAATATCTTCTCTGGTGTTAACCACAAAGTTCCCAATCTCAACAATACGACCCAAACTCCAGGTAATATTATGACCAGGCTCGATGCTGAAATGAGTCAAATATTACATTCTCCATTCTTGAAAGATGAACGTGAAAAATGGAAAATGTATCAACAAGTTATACAAAAATTTTTATTTTTTACCCAGGAAACATGGAAACATAAAAAACTAAATAAAGGGCAGGATAATCAGAGAGATAAAAATATGGGGTTTGCAACCAACATTAATGTTAATGATGATGATGAGGGGGAAGATTATTTTAAAAATATTGATGATATTATTGCAACTATTCCAAAAGCTTTTAGAAATAAAGGAAATGTTTTAATCCAACGACTTTGTGAACCAGATGTACGAAAACGTGTAAAATGGGCTTCAGATGGTTCTCTCTTTATAGATGGTAAATCTGTAAAAAATGCAAATATTAGTTATCTAATAAACGATGCATTGAGGTTGAGAAAAAAGGTGAAACCGGCGGGGCGAAGTCAGTTTGCCATGATCCTTTGTGAAATCGGCATGTCTAGAGAGATTGTCGGAAATAGAGAATACTGGAAAGAAGATATAATCTCTTCGAGAGAGACAGGTAGTCGACGTAGCCCCAAACTATCGTCTAGACTTTATGACTCGCTAATGACAGAAGAAGAAGAAGGCAGCATTAGTGGTAACGAGGTATACACAAGTATCACTGACACCCCAGGTAGAAGTAGGAAGCGAGCAACACCTTGCAGCACGGGTTCAGCTAAATCTCAAGGGACGAGAAGAAGTAGTAGTCAGTGGAAAACATTGTTTCTAAAACCATGAAATTATTAGAAAAAATATATTTTGACCCATCTCATGAAGCCTCTTACGCGGGTATTGAAAAACTTGTAAACGCTGTGCGTGGAAGAGTCTCACGTTCAAAGGTAGTTGATTGGTTAAAATCTCAAGATACATATAATCTACACATACCAATTCATCGACGTTTCAGAAGAATAAATTACGATATATCAAATATAGATGATTTATGGGAAGCAGATTTAGTTGATTTAAGGCATTTAAAAGATTCCAACGATGGATACTTGTATCTGCTGGTGGTAATTGACGTGCTGAGTAAATACGCTTGGGTTGAGCCTCTTAAAGATAAATCTGTGAAAGAAGTTAGAAAAGCTTTTGAATGTATTCTCGAGAAAAGTGAAAAACGATTTCCCGTCTGTCTTCAGACCGATAGAGGAAAAGAATTTCTAGGTGCAGGTTTTCAAAATTTTTTAACAAATCGAGGGATAAAATTTCGTGCCGTACGTGATCCAAATGTTAAGGCTGCTGTAGTTGAACGATTCAATCGCACACTCAAAGAACGTATGTGGCGCTTTTTCACTCATAGTAATACGCATCGTTACATTGATGTGCTACAACAGATTTTACAGGGTTATAATAATGCGCGACATTCTAGTATAGGAATGCGACCATCAGAGGTGACTTTGGAAAATGCAGCACACGCCCGATTGAATATTCAAAGAAAGTACGGTAGAAAAGCCTTGCGTGGTAAAAAGCCTAAATATAAGGTCTCTGATTACGTACGAATCAGTAGAGAGAGAGGCGTCTTTGCGAAAGGGTACGAGGCTGGATGGACAGAAGAGATTTTTGTGATAAAACGAATAATTAAAGGTCTTAGACAAAATCCATATGTTTACGAGTTACAAGATCTGACTGGTGAGAATATAGACGGAGTTTTTTACGAGAGAGAACTATCGGGTGTGAAGAAAGATACTGATATTAATGAGACAGAATTTATAATTGAACGAGTGATACGTAGTAGGGGGAAGGGTTCAAAAAAACAATTACTTGTCCAGTGGATGGGATATTCTGATAAATTTAATTCCTGGATACCTGCTACTGATATAAAAAATTTACAATGAATAACGATCAATTTCACCTCATTTTACCGAGCAATAGTAGTATGAAGTATTTTCCCCACAATACTACGAGTCGTTTCACTACACAACTGCCTCACGAAATACGATTACAGGGTCGTTGGGCTGTTGGACTTACAGAAATTCAATTTCCAAGAACATTTCTTCATGTAAGACATGAGTCACCTGATCGAATGGAAAATTGCATAGCTTTAATGACAAATGTACCGAGTAGTATCAATGAAGAAAAAAATGATGAAAATTACGAAAGAAAAATGAATGAAGCGAAAATTGACGGTGAAGATTTACTTGTTAAATACTCGCTTCCTTACGTTCTTAAAGAGGACGCCGAGTTGTCTGAGCTTAATGACAATGCTATTAGAGATAAATACAGCGCAGGTATGCTAACTGGTAAATGGTTAACTCCTATTGTCTCCGAGTTTCGACCTGGTGTGTACCCTCAGGTAAACGATCTTGTCCGAGCGATAAACCAAACACCGATTGCTCGAGAACACGTAGGATTAATTTTCCAAAAAGACAAAGATTGTTATGTCAAAGTTGAAAAAATTTGTCAAGACGATTGTAAGATAAAGGGACGACATTTTCTTGCAATCAGTGAAAAAGTATCTCGTATACTTGGTTTTGCACCACAGCAATTAATATCAGATAATCCTCATTATGCTAATCACCCTCCAAGTCTGGCACGTGGTTTACCCGAGAAAATGTTTGTTTATTGCGATATTTGTGAACCTCACATTACGGGTGATGCAAAAACACCGCTTTTACGTATTATACCTGTAGATACCCGAAACTACATTTTTGCATCTACAAAAGTTACACAGTTTTCATCTCCAAATTACATTTCACTTCTTCATACCGAATTTCGCACGATAGAAATAGATATAAGAGATCATGTTGGACTGCCTATACCATTCGAGTTTGGCACTCTGACAGTGACACTTCTATTCAAAAAAATTGATTAAAGAAGAAGGAGAAGAAGAAAAAACACATTAAATGCTCAAGTAATAATGAGTTATTACGTAGATTACTACACAACACAAGTAGGTGGAGGGGGAATATCAAAAGTTTATGTCGGATCGTCCTATCAGAGAGGTCATGGAATCGGCAGTTTTCTAGGTGGGCTTTTTCGACGTGTGTTGCCGATACTAGCGAGAGGTGCGCGTACAGTTGGTAAGGAGGCAATTCGAACAGGTGTTAACGTTTTAAATGATGTCGATGGCAAAGTACCACTCAAGCAGGCATTTAACGCGCGTTTCAAAGAATCTGGTCAAAAATTGAAAAGAAAAGCTTTGGATAAAATTGATAATCTTATGAACGGGTCGGGTTATAAATTTCGTGTGAAAAATTTCAGACCTCAGTTACCCGGAGTTCGTGGTATAGAGAGTATCACACTGGTTAAAAAAGGGATTAAGCGGAAAAAAGTTAAGAGGCTTGGTACAACGCATAAATCGAAGAAGAAGAAAAGGAAAGGAGTAAAAAATAGGAAATCTAAGAAGAGAATCAATAGTGGTAAAAACAGGAAAAATATGAAAACACAGAAGAAACAAAAGCGCAAAACTAGTGTGAGAAAAAAACGTTCGATTTCGGACATTTTTAACAGTTAATAACTAGATTATTATATAATGTCCTTTTTACACTCACATTCTAGCGAGTGTTTGAAAACTGAACTAGATCTTTTCTCTCTTCCACCTACTCAAACAGCTATTGAGAACTCGCAATGGGTCCATTACAAGCCCGCTCCATCGCTGACCGACGATTCGCCGATAGAGTTTGTCATTCCAGGCCACGGCGAAGAATATATAGATCTCGCTCATACAATGCTCAGTATACGCGTCAAACTGGAAGGACCCGCAGAAACTGCTGCAAATGCAGTCAGTCTGAAAAATGTAACTGTGATAAACAATTTACTTCATTCGATGTTCAATCAGGTGGACGTGTATTTCAATCAAAAACTAATTTCTCCTCCAAACAACGCATACGCGTACAGAGCTTACCTGGAAACATTGCTAAATTATGGACCAGCTGCAAAAAAGAGCCATCTGACTTCCGCTCTCTGGTGTGTAGATACTGCAGGAAAAATGGAAGATTTGTCCAGCGAAAATACAGGCATCGATACCCGTCGAGGTTATTTTGGTGCAGGCAAAACAATAGATCTAATCGGTCATCTGCATTGCGACATTTTCAATCAAAACAAATTTCTTCTCAACGGAGTCGAGATGCGTCTTCGACTCGTACGTACAAAAGATGCTTTTTGCTTAATGGATCCTTTCAAGACATGCAGTTTGCACATTCTGGAAGCGTCCCTTCTTGTTCGTCGTTCAAAAATAAGTCCCGGAATTTTACTAGCACACGCAAAAGCTCTATCGCAAGGAACAGCAAAATATCCGATAACAAGAGTCGAGGTTAAAGCGCTTACTTTACACGGGGGTATTCATGGTGAAACTCTTGATAATGTTATTCTCGGACAGTTGCCTAAAATAATAATTATCGGTTTCGTAGAGAACAGAGCTTTCAACGGGAATAGAGCACTTAATCCGTTTAACTTTCAAAATTACAAGATTAATTTCTTATCTCTTTACGTCGATGGTACACAAATACCCTCGAAACCTCTGCAACCAGATTTTTCCCAAAAAAATCTTTACGTTGATGCTTATCACACTCTTTTCTCTGGCAGTGGTATTCACTTTCTTAATGAGGGTAATGATATCGGTAGAGGTGATTACTCGGAAGGTTTCTGTCTTTTTGCTTTTGATCTTACCCCTGATCTTTCTGCAAATTGTTATTCTCACTGGAATCTTGTAAAGCATGGAAGTCTACGAATAGAGGTACGTTTCGAAGAACCACTAACAAACACTGTAAATTGTATCGTATACGCAGAATATGATAACGTTTTGGAAATTGACGCGTCTAGACAAGTTATTGTTGATTTTGGAGGATAATAAATCATTTTTGCCGCCGTCTTCATTTCTCGAAATTTCACATATCTGACATCCTAATGTACACCTGTGTTTACTTAGGACAGGCTTGGACAGGAAATGAGCCTATTTCACACATTTGTCCTTATCTCACTAAAATTCAGCTGTGTAAACATTGGAAAAAAGGGTGATAAAAAATCTTCAACATACGTCATCATCATATATGCATCTTTTTTGAAGCCCACAGCCCATCTTTCATTTCGTCCAAAGTTGTCTTACAAGTCGGTTCTTTCCTTACGTGGTTTCTCGTTTGCGCATGGCACGCTACTCTTTGTCACCGCCGTCTTCTTCTTCAAACTCATCAGCAACAAAACTTTTTTTATGTGAAAAATATTATGGACTTCGTGATTGATATTCAAGGCTCTCGTGATCTTGAAAATAACTTTATTGCAAAAGAAGTAGCCGTAATTGCAGTAGATCATAACTATATTGGACATTGGATAGCTGCACCACCTTACCCCTTCTCGGATCTCTGTAGCGCTGCGAAAGAACAAAATAACTGGCTCACCTGTTATTTTCACGGCATCGAGTGGTTTGAGGGAGACACTCCTACGAAGTATCTACATTCAAATCTTCGTGATGTCGCAAAATCAGCTGGTCAGATATATACCCGAGGCCGGGAAAAAGCTGCACTTTTGCAAGATATCATGAGTCGACAGATTATCAACCTAGAAGAAATAACCTGTCCTACTTTTAAAAAACTGGAAATCAATAAACACTACTGTTTTCATCACGGCGTGAAAAAAGGAACATTTTTCATTTGTGCTGTCAATAACGCAACTAAGCTGAAAATCTGGCTTCAAAGTCAAAAACGAGAAAAAATATCGCTTCGTGGTCAGAGTACACTGAAAACAAATGACTGCTCTAAAATTGACACTCTTGGGACAGCGGTGACATCGAGGACGGTCGCTGACAACATACAGATTTCTGTTAAAAAAATCAATCAGATCAAGACTGAGGTTTCTGATCCTGTACCAGAACTGCCCCCACTTGGAAATCCTGGAAACAGAGATGGACAGTCTTCAGATACTTCAATCACTTCAAGTAATACCCGGACATACGACTGGTGTATTCCCCGCGGATCGGATATCGAAGGTGTGGATGAGACCGGCTGCTTTAATTTTCAACACGGATCCACACAATAAAAAAGGATCGCATTGGGTAGCTGTTCACATTGAACGAAATGGCCGAGGAACGTACTTTGACAGCTATGGCCTACCGCCTCTTATTCCTCAACATCTTTATCGTCTGCGAGGAAACTGCACCCTATTCCGATGGAACACAGCAGAGTTACAAAGTTCCTCTTCGGATGTGTGTGGCCAGTTTTGTATTATGTTCTTGTATCATATGTGCAGTGGTTTTTCTTTGCGCGATTTTATCAAACTTTTTAGTGAAAATCTCGTAGAAAATGATCGCCTTGCATCGAATTTTTATAAAATGATTTAAAAAAAATATAAGATTAAGTCGAATGTTTTGCATAAACCTGAAGACA
>CAKNYM010034108.1:0-23801 GCA_932195095.1 Andricus curvator
TCTTAAAAACTTCTGGAAAGGTGTAAAAAGACGCATGTGAAAAGCAGAGGTCACATAATAAATTTATCGTTTTTTTTTTCTTAATTTTTGGAAAAAATTTTTAATTTATCACTATTTATCGTAATATTTTGTTCGGAAATTTTATAGTTTATAATTTTCTTCAAAAAAAAAGATCGTTTAACAATTTTTAAATCGAAAAGCTTTATGTATTCTTTATCTTTATGTAATCTTTATGTATTACCTGCTTATTTCTTATTAAAATAGTAGTTTTCATCTATTAAGTATCAAGATAATTCAGATACTAATGTAAAGACGTCACTTTTAGAAACATACTGTTTTGTATTTAGTATAGTATAAAAATAAAATTCAATATAAACAATTTTAAATATTAATACTAAAACAACATTATTTATAAGTTTTGGCGTTAAAATTATCATTACGAACATTAACTCTTATTTTAATGTTTTCTTGTTACAATCTGGAAATTGTCGACGATGTTCTTGCACAACTTGTAAAAGATATTGAAATTGGTCCTCGTTTTTTGTTAAGCAGTTATTGTATTCATTAATTAATGCAATACCGTGTTCTGCAACATCATTTACTACCGCAAGGTCTTTAAAAATTCTACGTTTTCTCGGTAAGAACAATAAAAGACTAATTTTCAAACAATGTTAAACTTGATAATGTGATGATTTGAGTTAGATTATTGTTTTTTTAGAGAAAATTTTAAACTATAAAATATCCGAAAGAACTATTACGATTCAAATTCAAATTTTTGCCAAAAATTAAGAAAAAAAACGATAAATTTATTATGTGTTCAACTTTAACCTTAAATAACTTTTGAAGGAGTAAATTTATGAAAAAATCATAGGAGACCTTTTTTGTAGAGCGTCGAATTTCCTACAAGAATATGGTATGGGCTCAGCAATTCATTAAGCCATTCAAGAGTTACAAAATTCCAAATTAAAAAAAAAAGTTTCACATGCTATTTAAATGGGAAATAGAAATTCGCGATGAGCGACCTCTAAATATTAATATCTCTGATTTTCACAGGCGTCTTTTTACACCTTTCCGGAAGTTTTTAAGTGGGGGTTTTGAAACAAAAAAAATAGTCGATTTTTTTTAACCACCCTAATATATATATATATATACATAAGCCTATATATATGACGTTCATATACTGCTACTATATCGTCCATCTGTATAAGGTCGTGATAAGCCACCCAATTTTGCAACCTATAATATCTGGCATGAATCTTTTTTATTATGCAAGGTTTATGACTATTTAAATATACGTTGCTTGAAAATAGAATTTTTTTGTTTTACATTTACAAAATTATTCCATTTAAAACTAGAATATGCTACCACGTGGAGTATGATGGTCTGACGGTCCTCATTGAAGATTCTTTTGTTTAAATTTGAATAACGATTGTTATAATGTTAGACATATTGTAACAATTATTACCTGACATTAGCGATCATTTAAATGTTTGAAATAGTGCAAAAAGTGCTAAAATTAAAATTAAAATTTAATTTTTGTTTCTTTGGAATAATGAAAGAGAAATTCGATGTTCTCTTAATTAAAACTAGATGAAAAGCACACTGTATTCTTACAAAGAGTTCTGAACTGAAGAAACTGTTTTATTTTTCAATTAATTTCTGTAGGTAGTTTTCTTTTGTATGAAGAGATGCAGGTGGAAAATATTAATCACAATATTTTTATACAGTTCTTAAAATGGTTATATTAGACAACTTTAAATAAGAAGTATGTGGAGATGAAACATTTGTTCTTGAACATGTTTCAAATCGAATAATATAAAATTAAAATTTTCGTAATTACAAAATTTCAAATTCAAACCTTTAACATTTAAGAATTTACAAGTTATCAGTTGTAAATGTAAGTCTTCAAATATGAACATTTTTGTATAAGTGATTTTAAAAACGTAACTACTCAAAATTTAACAATATTTGACTAAAAGAAAAGCTAAATGATTCTCAAACTTAAACATTTAAATTTTATGATTCTAAATTTCAATATATTCTATAAACTTGAAAAAATCATTTCAAATGATTATTTCACGATCCTAATTCAAAAAATGTTAAATTGTATGAAAATTGAAATTGTTATAGGACTTTCAAAATTTTTAAAAACTAGCAAAAATAATTTCTTTTAACAGATTAATCAGTCTAATCGAAACTTTTAGTATATATTAAATATATTTGAAAATGATCCGCATGAAATTGTTCTATTAGACTATAATTTGAACAGTGGGCAGTGTCTAGTACATGTTCAATATTTTTTCTTTCAATATACATTCCATATGGTATTTAATTAATGTAAAGATTCATCAACATTTCAATGAACTTCTTTCTCTCAATTTTTCTTTAATGAAGAAACATAAGCTTTTCTTTGTGACCAAAATAAATCAAACAATGGCCTTTTTTATCGAAATATGTAAAAGAGCTTTCTTCAAACATATCTGATAGTAACTAGTATGAACCTTTTCTTAAATTATGATATCGTTTCGAAAATGTTTAGAACTCTTAATATTTAAAAATGTGACAGTATGGATCTTTAAATAGTTTATGTTTTAATTTTTTTTCTTTAATGAAAACAATTACTATAATTCCCCTTTTTTTAGTTCTTTTTGCGCTGTGATCCCTGGATCCCTGATGGCAGTATATTACAAGTATATATAATATACTTTCTTCCACAGATAATTTCAGATGTACCGAGGGTGCATTCGAGATGCCCAACGAGAGGAAGGATTGCAGTAACATCTCTAAGAGAACCAGAGCGTGGTTGATTGGCAAAGAAGCAGAGAAGATAGACTCAGCAAGTCCTATTCCGTTAACATCAAATTTGACCGAGTCCAATATTGGTCGGCTTTACACCGACAAGCGGAAGGTTAGTTTCACGCGCGTAGAACGGTTGGGGGGAGAGAAACTTTCGCCTCGGAAAGCGCGTGAAAGAAGGGTTGCCAACTGATAAAATTCAGATATTCCAGCTGATCGACACTGCCGGTAACTGTCGGTGGGTAATGATGCAAACGACGCACACAACACAAGTCACATACTTCGACTGTTTTCTTTTTAAATTTTAATAATTTTAAAAGTGTTTATTTTGCCAAAAACGTATTTGGTGCTGCCTGTTGAGAAAGGGATTCGGACTGATTACTGACTGGAGTCGTAAGTACTTGTTTAAATAAAAACTCAGAGTGGTAACAAGACAGTAAATATTTTAGGTTATGTTTTTTTTGCCTAATTTATATAAAAACTAGTACTTACGACTCCAGTCAGTAAATTATCCGAATCCCCTTTTTAACAGGCAGCACCAAATACGTTTTTTGGTACAATAAACACTTTTAAAATTATTAGATCATTCAAAGTTTAGAAGAACCGTCTGAATCTTAGGCTTGTGTTCATCATTACCCATGATGACCTACGTTACCGACAGTTTCCATCAGCTGGAGTACATGAATTTTATAAGTTGGCAACCCTTCTTTCACGAGCGCTCCGAGGCGAAAATTTCTCTCCCACCAACAGTTCTACGCGCGTGAAACAAACCTTCCGCTCGTCGGTGTAAAGCCGACCATTGATGAACTTCCCGCCACTCCCGCCATAGACACTTCTTCCGAAAATAGTGTAGAAATATCCGCAGCTAATGTATGTGGAACTAGTAATAATCTTACAATTAATTTGATCCCCAATGAAGCAGGCATTCATGAACTTCGTTGTGATGAGAATGCTTCGATGAATTTGATAGTGATACCGCACGAAGCAATTCATCCGATGAAGAGTACCAAAATAGCGACTACGAGTCGGACGGTAATTGTGACAGTGACCATGATTTAGGTAGTGATTTGTGTGAAATTATTTCAGAAGGACATTTAGGACAAAAAATAACGAATAAATTGCTCAAAGTCTTAAGGAAACACGGGCATAATGAATTACCGAAAGATCGACGAACTTTATTAAAGACGCCAAAAGGCATTGTTACGCATTCTAGAATGTTTTACTTTATATTATATATGTAATTTTTAGGATAATTTTGTGGCTCACGAGCTTCTGGAACTGTATGCGTGATATAAATTATGACATAATGCGAGCTAATATGTAAATTAATCATCTATAATTTTTGTGTAACTGCGGTCACTTCAAAAATAAATGTCAAAATTTATAAGTTTATGTCTAAGAAATTTCAGGCTTTTTTTAAACTATTTTTTAAATATTATTTCTTATCTTCAATTCAATAACTTCATTAATTCCATTCTCGACGAAAATGAATGTCGAAGTATACAAAGAATATAAATAATTTACAGGATATCGAATCTAATTGTTATAAACAAATTATATTAACAAAATGTCAACATATTGGAAATTTTGCTTGCAAGGTATATTTGTGAGTTGAAATTGCTAGATTTTTTATCAACAGGATCAGGTTTGATTATGAAAATTTGTTGTCTGTTATAATTTGTTTATTTTATAAACAAATTATGTACACAAATGCATAGTTTGGACATTTATAGACAGAAAGTCATATTTTTTTTTTCTTCAAATTACATAAGTGGTGATGTTTAGTGACGAAGACTTATCAATCGATATTATTTGTTTATGTTATAAACAAATTTTATGTTAAAAGAAGCACAGTTTGACCATTTATAGATAAAAGTGATCGTTTATTTTTCTAATCGTCTTCAAATTATATAAGTGGTGATATTTAGTGACGAAGAATTGTCAATCAGTATTATTTGTTGTTTTTTGTAAACAAAATTTATAAACAAATGCATAGTTTGGTCATTTATAGACAGAAAGTAATAGTTTTTCTTTTTAATCGTCTTCAAATTACACAAGTGGTATATTTAGTGACGAAGAATTGTCAGTTGATATTATTTGTACATGTCATAGACAAATTTAATAAACAAATGCATAGTTTGACCATTTATAGATAGAAAGTGATCGTTTTTTATTACTCCCTTCAAATGACATCACTGGAAATGCTTTGTGATGTTCTATAAGAATTATTAGCTTTCCAGTTGTACTTGTCAATAATTTCAATAATTTCAGGATCCATTTCAAATTCATTCTTGCTCCACTTTGAAGACACTTTGAAGACGATTAGAAAGAAAAACGATCACTTTCTATCTATAAATGGTCAAACTATGCATTTGTTTATTAAATTTGTTTCTGACATGAACAAATAATATGGATTGAAAACTCTTTGTCACTAAATCTCACCACTCATGTAATTTTAAGACGATCAGAAAGAAAAACGATCACTTTCTATCTATAAATGCTCAAAATATGCATTTGTTTATAAAATTCGATTATAACATAAACAAATAATATCGATTGACAATTCTTTGTCACTAAATATCACCACTTATGTAATTTGAAGACGAGTAGAAAGAAAAACGATCACTTTAAATCTATGAATGGTCAAACTATGCATTTGTTTATAAAATTTGTTTATATCATGAACAAATAATAACGACTGACAATTCTTCGTCACTAAACATCGCCACTTATGTACTTGGAAGACGATTAGAAAAAAAAACTACTACTTTCTGTCTATAAATGACCAAACAATGCATTTGTTTATAAAATAAACAAATAATATCGATTGACAATTCTTTTTCAGTAAATATCACCACTTATGTAATTTGAAGAGGATTAGAAAAAAAACTATTACTTTCTGTCTATAAATGATCAATCTATGAATTTTTTTATAAAATTTGTTTATAAAATAAACAAATAATATCAAATGACCAATCTTAATCACTAAGTATTACTACTCATATAATTTAAAGGTACTAAGAAAGAAAAACGATTACTTTCTGTCAAAAAACGCTTAAACTATGCATTTGTTTACATAATTTGTTTATAAAATAAACAAATTATACCAAACAACAATTTTTCATGTTCAAACATTATCCTTTTGATAAAATCAAGCAATTTCCACTTTAAAATATGCTTTGCAAGCAAAATTTCCAATATGTTCACATTTTGGTAATATAATTTGTTTATAACAATTACATTCAATATCCTGTAAATTATTTATATTCTTTGGATACCTCGACCGCGCACCGTTGCGCCGCCGATCAAAATTACGGCGCGAAAAATGTCGGCGGGTGATTTATATAAAATTATATATATTATATTATATTATATTATAATATAAAATTGTACAAAGACTTCACAAACTTTTTAAATATTACCCAATACCCAATAAGATTTTAGTGACTTTCCCAAGAATAGATTCAAATTATACAAAGACACCGCACACCATGTATTTCACCTGGCGCCATTTGGCGATCGCCTTTCCTCCGATTTTCTCCATAGCGAGATTTCTTCCCAGATGACAGCGCCTCTTAAGAGAAAATTTGTAACTAAATTGTCGTCTGCTACTATAGGAATCGTAATTCCTCAATTTTCCACATATGGCGCTCTCATCTGGGAAGAAATAATAATCCGAGGACAGGCCATCGCGCATCCCAGGTCCGAAATTCGGTCGGATGCCAGAACTTGACCAACGGCCCAAAGTCGGCCCTGCTTTGGTAGCCAATCTACGGTAACCAGAGTTGGGCCGACTAAGGTATTTTTAAGCTGCCACGGTCCCACCGACGTTGGCAACTGACATCGGCAACGTGCGAAAAGCCGTCTGTCGGCTCAATTCTGGCCCAACTTTGGGCCGACCATCGGATGAACTGTGGCAGTTTGGTCGGTACGACCGCAAGAATGCGGTCTGTCTGACTCCGGTTACAGCAGTCGGTTAGCCACAAGTCACCTTGATGCACCCGACGGTAGGTCAAACCTCGGCCGGCCGTCGGATAAACTGAAAATTCCGTACACGTAGACACTTCCTTTTTATTAAGAACAAAAATTTTAAGCTCCATCTTTATGATAAATTGTAAATGTTCCCAAAAAATTTACATTTGATGTAATTCTTAATCGTTTTAAAATAGTCTGAAACACCTAAAAAGGAAAACGCTACACGAAAGTTTAAAAAAATTTGTTATTAAAAAAATTGTCGTAGTACGCGATAAAATTTTTAAGTTCCGTCGATACAAATTTCAAATGCTCATTACAAATGACATTTTATGTAATTATCAAAAGTTATAAAATGACCTCAAACGCGAAAAAACAAAATATTACACGAAGAAAAATTAGCCAAAGTGGACGCCAAAAAAAAAAATTTGTTTGAAAAAAAATGGTTTGAGGAAAAATTTTTGAAAAAAAATGTGTTAAAAAAAATTGTTTGAAGAAAAATTGTTGAAAAACAAAAATTTATTGAAAAAAAATGTAAGGATTTCAGCCCGGGGCTGCGAAACCCTAAAAATTATAATCGGTTTAAATTATTGATTTAAAAATTATTTCATTTATATTTCCGTTAGCAGTTAATTTATTTTACATCTACATGATGTCGCATAATAATAAAAAAATTAATGAGAAGAGAGTTAAAAAATTGTTTTTTTTTTCAACTGTTTTGAGCTGTGCCTTATGAGGACGGTTTTTTCATTGACTTTCAGTTCTGTAGGTATAGAGTAATGGGTAAGACTCCCGACTGCTAGGCGATAGATTCAGGTATAGATGTAGGTTCGAAACCCCGTAGCGTTAGAAAATTTATTTGTAATATAATGTTTAAAAATGTAATATATAAGCAGGACCATTAACATTTATAGACAAAATACTCGCAATAAATTATTATTTATTTTCTGAATACATATTTTGTGTATTTCCACCTGTGTAGTACGAAACTTAAAAAATCAAAGTCGGCCCCACATTGTTGTCCAAGGTTGGGCCCACATCATCTTAATAGATGGCCCATATATGGGACCAAATATCGGGCCGACGTTGAGAAGCCAAAGGCGGTGGACCGTTATCATTTAGCTCAGGCCTGTCCAAGTAGGGGAAAACTGCTATTTTGCCAGATGGGAATTTAACACCACCACCGACCGCTACCCATTCAACTTCACGAGAGCGACCACCCCCCAAGCCTCTGGACCCGAGAAGAGGGAAGTGGTGGTGGAACTCGAACATGTGGTGAATGAGCAGTTTTCCCCTAATTGGACAGACCTGATTTAGCTGGTTGGCCCGACCAGTGGCGCATAAAGTTGGACCGACCGTCCGACGGTTGACCCGACCGTGGGCCGACGGTCAATTCGCACCTGGGATGTGGGTTGTTTACCACCATCTCCGAAACAGGCGTGCGGTCTCCTTGTAGTACTTCGTGGGGAAACCACACATAACAATTTCGTGAGGCTCTTTACTTGGGGTGATGGCTAGAGAGATTGATCAGCAGTCTGGGTCGTAGCAGTGTTGCGGAACGAACGTGTCATTCAAATAAATAACACGAGAATTCTAGATCAATCTAAAATATTTATACCTAGTATATTAAATATTTATACCCTAGTAGCAAGATAACTGCAGACTGGCGCAAGCTGGGCGCCAGAAAAAGAAGAATCTGTTTGCAGCCTGGCACCCGGCTGGTTCCGCTTTGGCGTGCTGTTCTGGCACCAGAGTCTGGTATAGCAGATCCTGGTCCAGACTGGTCATGATATACACCAGACCAAATTAAAATAACGTAAAGTGGTACTATATAGGTTTCTGTAATATTTTTACACTATATTTCAGCCCTTTCTGTAGTGATGCCGCCGAGCGATATTTTTCGATACTGAGACGATACCGATACGATACTCACCTTCCAGTCTCGGATTTGTATCGCTCGGTTTTGTATCGTATCGGAAAAATATTGAAAAGTTCCGTCTCGTATCGGTATCGTATCGGAATTCCGAGACAAAATGTCCAGATGGGATTTTCCTCGTTCACAATAGAAGAGAGAGTAGGGCTAGTCGTGTGGCCGGCCGCAGGTACCGGAAAAAGAAGCTGTGAGGAGCTTATCCCTTTGGGACTAAGCCTTGAAAGAAAAGAATGATATATTCCAAAAATCGAAACTCTACAACTCTACAGTTTGCACTGCCGAAGAAATTCTAAAGCACTCAGTGAGATCTGTTTGATTTAAACAAACTCAAACTTATTTCAATTCAATTTTTAAATTAAATCTTTTACATGGGCAGATAAAAGTTTCTTAGCTTTAAACGAAAGTTTTTATTTAAATAATTCCTCTTACTTTTTATTTGTTGATAGAGAGGCGCAAAGATATCAACTTCTATTTTACGTGAATCTACAATCATTTGACCTAATAATACTACTAATCGTATTTTATATACTTTTTATTTTGCCGAAGTACCGTTTGATTTCTGATCCACTGATTGCTTGGAAAGAAATTATTATTATGAATGATAATAATAATAATAATAATTTCTCTAAAAAATATTAGTAAATTAGCTTATTTATTTATCTTATAATTGGTGGAAGCTTAAGAGTTATTTTGAAGTTTTAAAATGATTCAAGAATAATTTAAAACTTAAAAAGATTTCAATTAAATTTACACAAAAAGTAAATTTTTGAAGATAGCGAACAAAACATTTAAAAGCTTTTCAAGCGTTTTGAAAGGTTTCACGAAAATGAAAAATTTCTTTAGTTTCCTAGAAAAATTTTAAATAATCGTAATTTTTTTTAATAAATTCGGAATAAAGAATTTTTTGAACATTTCAGAAGTCTTGCAAACTTGGCACAAGAAGAATCTGGAAGTATTTAAGGCAATATTTTTGATTTTGCAGATTTTTTTTAGTTTGAGCAGAAATTTGAAATTTTTTTAAAGATATTTAGAATGTTTTGAAGTTTTGAAAAAATTTAAAGATTATTTATAATTTGAAGAGATAAAAAAAAATTGTTAATCAAATGTGGATTTTTGAACATTTCCAAAAAAGTAGGAAAACTTAAAATGATTTTTTATTTTGACTAATTAATTATTAAAGAAAAGATGAAAAAGATTTCTAAAAATGTTGAAAAAAATGTGGAAGATTTAAAGGCAATTTTTGTAATTTTGAAAGTTTCTCCAAATATTTTAGAAAAATTCAAGTCAGTTTAACAGACTTATAGGAATTTCAAACAAAAAGAATATTTTTAAAGATAGTAAACAAAACATTTAGAAGCTTTTCACGTGTTTTGAAAGATTTCAAGAGAATGAAAAAGTTTCTTAAGTTCCTAGCAAAATTTAAAATGATTCTTTTTTTTAAATTAGTTTGAAGAGAATATTTAAAATGACTTTAAAATAATTGAAAACATTCACAAACTTGTCACAAAAATTTGTGATGTTTTTGATTTTTCATATATTTTTTTTTTAATTTCAGGAAAAATTCGAATTATTTTAAAAGATATTTAGAATGTTCCGACTTTTTAAAAATATGTTCAAGGCCAATCAATTGTTTACAAAAATAAAAAAAGTCTTGAAAGGAATTAAAATATGTGGAAGATTTGTGGAAATGTGGAAGTACAATTTTTGTAATTTTTAAAGTTTTTCACAATTCGTTAGAAAAATTCAAGAGGAATTTTAAAATTTTTAAACAAATAAAAAATATTTTCAAACTAGAAAACTTTTCTGAAAATATATCAAATATTTCCCAATTTCTTCCAAACTTCTAAAAGTCCTGAAGTTTGAAAGGTCAGACTGACGCCAATTATTATTCCTCAGATTTTGTAACATCCTATAAAATAACGAAATTTTCTTTACAATTCATTTTCGACATATCTGAAATCTTCAGATATTTTTTTTTAATTTTCCTGCAAAATCGTAGAAAAATTAGATTTATACTTTAAAATCCAAATCATAATACTGATTATCCTGGTTCTCATATCTCAGAATCTCTTTCTTAGCTAGAATGTGAGTGTTCAAAAAATTTTAACAAATAAATTGTTATTCGAATTGTGTATTCTGTATGAAAAATTATTTTCCCCACAAATTGAAAAACTTCCTCTTTTCTGAAAGTGGTAAGTCCTTTCTTTAATAAATACGTTTTTCCCATTACCATATTGTTCCATTTTATTTTAATATGTATAACAGGTTATTATTAGAAGATATATTTTAGTTGTAATCTCATATAACTTCACTTCCTTTTAAATTTTTAAATTCACTTATATTAATATTATCTTCACAATTATTGAAAAATACGTAGACAAATTTATTCAGAAAATTGTGCATGTTCTAATTATCAAAATAAAAATAAGAAATTGACATTTTACGGAAAAGATCAATAAAAGCTTTACATCGAAACTTACTCATAATTCACTCTTTTAGAAAAACATAGCTTGAAAGTAGCAGCACAATACTGGGTAACCACCATTTTTATCAAAAAAGGGTTTACTGCATAAAAAATGCATGCAAAATGAATTACATATTGTGGTAAAAGATTGTTTTGAAATATAATTTCATTATCATTCGCAATTTTTAATAAGATTTTAGTTTATCGATATTTCTTCAAATTATTATAATTCAGTAACAAAATAAATCATATATATTTTATTATTTTTTAGGATTTTTAGCAAAAAAATTTCATACTGTGATATCACGATCTTCAACTTTGATTTTATCGGAAAAAAAATTATTTTTTTGGAGAAAACTTTTTTGTTATTATCATTCAGCATGTACCCATCTTTCGGGAATAAGTTTTTATTTTTGTAAAAAATTAAAAATTCCATTTTGAATCGCTATCCGAAGCCGATTTTGAAAACCCGTGAAATTTTAATCTCCAAATTGTCGGTCGTTTTTCTCGGAATTTACCCGTATGCACAAGGTTCATATCTCGGGAGCATTTTCTCCCTTTTTTTTTAACTCAAACATTAAATTTTTTATTGCAATCTGCAATTGGGCCATTGTTTTTATTTTTAATCTGTTTAAAATTTTGTTGTTGAAAAATTCGAATAATTTAAAACAATATTCAAAAGGCTTAGAAGTTTTGAAAAGGTTCAAAAAAGATTTTAATTTAGAGATATGAAAAAATTTCAAGAAAGAATGCAGATTTTTGCAAATTTTGAAAAATAAGGTTTTTAAACATTTTGAAAGGTTTTTAGAGAATAAAAAAACGTTCTCTAGATTACTGGGAAAACTTAGAATGATTTATTTGGAAAGATTATTTTTTTTTATCTTTTAATTTCCTTTTTTGTGAAAAATTCGTATAATTTAAAAAGATATTTAGATGCAAGGCAATCATCAAGGCATTTTTATAATTTTGCAGGATTTTTTATAAATTTTACAAAAAATTCCTGTCAATTCAAAAGATATTTAGGAATTTTAAAAGTTTTGAAGATATTACAAATATTTTAGAACTTGAAAAGATTTCCGAAATTTTATCAAATATTTTTAAATTTCTTTCAAACTTCTTAAAGACCTAAATATCTTTTAAACTAACTCGAATTTTCCCTAATATTCTCTATAATCCTGTAAAATAAAAAAATGTCTAGATTCTTTTTCGTCACATCTGCATTATGGAAAAATGGTGTTGAATTTTTTCAAGATTCTTGGGAAAATTTCAAATGATTTCATATTTTAAAAAATTAATTCTAAGAGTAAATTTAAAAAGATTTAAAAGCATTTTCTAAAATTTCGAAACAGAATAAAGAAGATTTTAAAGAAAATTTTTACCGGTTTGCAACTTCACATATTCCGTTCTTGTAATTTTGAAAGTTTTTCCAATTTTTTTGAGAAAAATTCGATTTTGTTTAAAAGACATGTAGGAATTTTAGAAGTTTCAAAGCTTGAGAATTTAGAAGATAATGTGCTTGAAGTTTTTAACGTTCAAATGAACATTTTTTTTAATTGCTTTATAATCTAGAAACAGTGCAAAAATATAATCGTTCATTGCATTGAAAATAATTCAATTATAAAAGAAACTTATAATGCATATTTTTATCTGCAGTTGAAAAATATTTCTAGATATAATAGAATTGGGAAAATACCAGGGAAAATATATTTCGTTCATTTGAAGGTTCAGAACTTTAAATTACAAGAAAAGGTTCATTGGTACTCAGGTAGTTGAAACTTGTCGCCGTTCCCCTTCTACTGTTGTTCGGTAGGAAACCACCATCTGGCTGTCCAGTCTCAAAATCCCGAGACGATCCGAGCGATATATCGATTCTCCGATACCAAAACGACACGAGACAAAACCGAGACTGGAGTCTCAGAAACCGATTCCGATACGAGAAAAAACCGAGATTTTTCGATACGATATCGAGACAGTCTCGTATCGAACGGCATCACTACCTTTCTGGGAGAATATACTGCGGGGACGTCACAACATTTCAGGAGACATACTGAAATATTTAAAACATAACCTGTTGTCGCATAAGCTTGCATGCTTGCATGTTTGGTCATACTTATGAATCGTTCAATTTTCCGAATGCTAGATTCTCAATTTCATTATTTATATTCTACATTAATTACTATTGTTTAAACTAAATACCAGAGTCTGTTTCCTTTATTCACCAGATTCTGTTTTTCGTCTGGTCTAATCATTTCTCCCGCCAGTCTGGTCGATTAGAGGGAGCAGATTCTGAGCCAGACTCTGGCCTCTGTCATACAAGGCAGAATTTGCTACTACGGTATATATACCTATCTACCTTATGCCTATATAACCATCCACACACTGCTACTTTCCAACCGAGCAAGTCACGCCCACCCCGAAAGGGAAATGGCTTAATGGTATAATAATAATAATACTAAATGCATTAATTTGGAGTCGCACTATGTTGCTTCGAAACACTGCACTCGTTTATTTGAACTGAAAAGTTAATTTTTTAAGCTTTATACTAAGAACATTAAATTGGAGTCGCACTATAAAAGCGAGGAACGGTTGCCATCAGAAGCATAATTAAGAAACTGAGCTTCTACTCGAGCTTCTACTGGGCTTCAAACGGGTCTTTCTACAGAAAAGTCGCCTACCTGGGCTTCATTATCCAATGGAAAAATCTGCAACGTTCAGCATGACTCATTTCCATCCCCAGTATACTCAGTGACCAGTAATAACCAATCTCTGTATTGACAAGTATACTGTACAACTGTAGATAAACGTTATTCAACTCTAATGAATTAAAATTTTAACTTAATTTTAGCTCATTAACCAAATTAGCACCAAATAAGCATCCAATCAATTTCCAACAGTAGACTTTCCGATTTTTTCTTCACAAAAGGAATGCGAACATATGGAAAAGTATTTTGAGTTCTGAGACCCTCTATATATGAATATGTATGTGTGTGTGTTTTCAAGTCAGTATCTGCAAGTTGGCCATTTAGGGTCATATAAATTTTTCACATTTCCACTCATTAATACATTTTTCTGAAAATATCGAAATAAATAAATAAATATATATATATATATATATATATATATTTATATATACACATAATTTATTATGATTATATTGTATAAATGTATCTTGTATATGCTTTGTAGAAATATTAGGAAAACATCCTTGACAAAATGAAGGAAAATTCCCAAGATGTTGCGTAACATTTCCCATTTTCTTTGGGTGTTGTCAATTCCCTTAAAAATTTGGAAAATTCCGGACTTGTTAGGGAATATTTCATACTTTTCCGGAACTTTCCCTAAAATTAGGGAAAAGTCCCTAATATTTTTGGGAAAGCCCTCTTTCCCAACGAAATTTGGGAATTTTCCCTAACAATCAGTAGGACAAATTCCCAACAATTTTTACAGTGTAGGAGTTGAAAAAGAAGCAGACGAGTGACAGAAGTCCATAAAAAGAAAGAGGAATGTATCAACAGAAACTAAGAATGGAATGAAGGACGAGAATGAGAGTTTCGACATTTGAAAAAAAAACCGAAAGCTGTGGGCAATATATTAATGTTTATTAATATTAATATCATTAATATCAATTAATTCGCAAAGTTTACAAAAAGCGAAAAAAATTAAAAATTAAATATTTGAAGAGTCTAAATGTTTTCACTGAATATGGCAGTATTCCATGCCGAAAGTACCGCTAACTTTCATACATCCAGTGCATGTCGAACCTACCCCTAATCATCCCCTTAGGTTTCAAAAATTCGGTAAAAATACAATAATTCCCAAAGTCTAAATTTTTTCAATGATTAATGTAGACTATTATGCCAAATGCAACACTAAAAAGTTTCATTCCTCTAGCTCATGTGAAACGTACCCCAAATTATCCCCTAAAGATTAAAAAATTCGGTAAAAATACATTAATTTCAAAAGTCAAAATGTTTTTGATGAGTACTGCAGCATTTCATGCCACAAGCACCACCAAAAAGTTTCGTCCCTCTAGCACATATGGAGCCCACCCCAAATCAACCCCTAAAGTTAACGAAATGCGTGAAGAATACACTATTTAGAAAAGTCAAAACGTTCGCGACGATTTCAGCAGAATTTCATGCCAAAGGCACCACCATAAATTCTCATCCGCGTATTTCCATATGTGTATATATGTGTCTATTCATGGATGTGGAACCTACCTAAAATCACCCCTGCAGGTTTACAAAATTCCGTGAAAATACAATAATTTCCAAAGTCAAAATGTTTTCAATGATCATTGCAGCATTTTATGTTAAAAGCACCCATAAAAAGTCTAATCCCTCTAGAAAATGTGGAACGCACCCAAAATCAACCCCTAAAATTACAAATATACGTTACAAATACACTATTTTGAAAATTTAAAATGTTGACTTTCCAAATTAGTGCACTCGTACCGAATTTATAAAACGGTGGGGGTGGGTGATTTGGGGTGGTTCCCAGATGCGGCACAGGGATGAAACTCTTTGGTTATATCTTTGGCATGAAATGCTGGAGTAATCCTTGTAAACATTTTGACTGTTGAAATTATTGAATTTTTACCGAATTTTTTAAACTTTCTGGTGGTACTTTTGTCACAGAATACAGCCATATTCAGTGAAAACATTTCGACCTTCCAAGTACTTAATTTTTCATTTTTTCCGTTTGTTGTAAACGTTGCGAACTTCAGACTCATCAGTTTCATGTGAATTTAACAATTTAACTTTGTTGGATTTCATAAAATTTTCACGTTTTCAGGTCCCCAGAGTGGGAAAAAGCAATTTGTACGAAGGTGTCTGTCTCTACGCCAGTAGTCTGCCGTGTATATTCCGCAGGCACAGTAACTTTGGAAAGACTGATTCCATCGATTCTATCGAGCTTTGTGAGTTGAAAGGAATGGTCCTGCTGTAATTCATCGAAGGTGCTTTTAAAGAAATGAAATATGCCATTTTCCAGGAAAGCTATATGAGATATGAAAATAATATGAGAAAGAAAAATGGTTTATCTTAAGAAGATGCACAAATTTTCTGGAGACAGTTTTCTTTTGGTGAGACACATCTTTTTATGTTCGACATATGTTTTTATGTTCGAAAATTAACATCTTTTAAAAGTAAAATCTTCTTTTCTTTTGTATTTCAAATTTATAGTTTTAACCTACAACGTAACAATTCAGATTCTGGTTGCAAATTTATCATTTTCCTTTCATGGTTGCAAATTTATCATTTTCGCCCCATGGTTGAAAAATCGTTTACTTTGGTAAAAATTCTTCGTTTGAACCACAAAGTTAATGAAAATAATTGGATGTATTTTTAAAAGACCTCACTGTCTTCCTTCCTTCATTTTCACAATAACGACGAATGAATGTATTTTTTTTCTACCTTTAGGTAAATGTATGGCTATTGATTTTTTCAAATTAAGTTTGTCTGGTTGTCCAGGTTACTTTGGGCATTTACTCCTGAGTGCACGCAGACGGCTAAATGCCACCTTGGATTCAAGGAGATAGACGACAGAAAGGACGACGCAGGCAGACTCGTCTATTTTCCAGTATTTGACTTGTTGCCCGGGCAAATGGCGCATCCGGCTAAACGCTACGCCCACGATCTATTGGAAACCGAAGTAATGGCGCTGCGATCGCAAGATGGCGGAGGCAGACGGGAGGTTTTGAGTATCAACATAGTGTTATGTGTGAACAAAACCTTTAATAATTAAAAAAAATGAAGCTCTCCCTTGGTGAAATTTGTGTTTTCGCGAATTCTTCGCCAACGAAGAGAAATTTTATCGAAGGCGAACGTGTTTTAAACGCTGGACATATTATTTACTGTAGGAAAAAGTCGGTGACCGCTTTGTTTGCTCTTGTAGCATATTGCATGCAAACCTCGGGTTTAAAAAACAATCCTCACGAAATAAAAGGTGAAATTGCTTTAAATGGCAAAATATTAAAAATGGATTGCAGTTTGAAAGCTGTTCTAAGTGAACAGTGCAAGCACATCGTTGCAGTTTCGATTTATTGTAGCAAGTAAGTTGCTTATTTCGATACGACGTGGGTTTGTTTACGTACATACCATAATATAAATAGTAGTAGTAGTAGTATACCATTAAGCCATTTCCCTTTCAGGGTAGGCGTAACACTACCCGATTCGGGTAGTGTTTCTAGGTGGATAGATAATAGTAATAAAACAATAATAATAATAATATAAATGATCTTGAACTGGCGTGATACATGGTAGCCTTAAGAAAGCATCCAGAGGCGACTGTTGTCGCCTCCAACACTCGCGGCCGCTGCACGGAAAAAATTTATCCGTGAAGAAGTCACGAACTTGTAGCTAGGTCTCGGATACGAGATAAAAAAATGAAACATTAAATCCTTATTTCTATGAGAAATATATGGATAAATTTCGAAGTTTCTTACGTACAGTTCGAATTTCCTACGAACAGTTCCTGAAAATTTCAGACTGAAATAAAAAGAGGAAAAATTTTACTTGTGCGATTTAATTTTATATTAATTTATAAATTCGCAACTCAGAAGATTCGAACCTCAAACACTGCTGACTCAACCAGTTTCCAAACATAAACCAGGAGTGCGTAAACACGCGCAGCCATCGAGGCCAAACAAAATAGGTATTATAAAACTTCTAGCCACTCATCCGACGAGCTCGAGGCACACATACGAGCGCACACACGCACCGCGCGTGTGTGCGTGGGCCACGTACAGGGAGACTTGGGTCGAGTTCCCAGATTTGTCGGGCAAGCTCGTGAGTGCTCTGAGAATCTTTTCCCAATCACTCGTAATATTTTTGTAATTATTCACGTAAAAAAAAAGTGATGAACCGTTTTAGAATTTTCACATCGAGTTCGTCAATCTTTCTCAAAGTTCGCAGGTTATTTACGAAAATACATAAATATCCGACGAATTTTTCTCATATCCGAGACCTAGCTACTAGTTCGTGACTTTTTTACGGATAAATTTTTTCCGTGTGTGTAAGGATAACAGCGGTAAAGATAAACTGCAAACTACACCATGCTCCTAATTTTGTACCTACAACATCATCGCAAATGATTTCAAACATCGTATTAAAATAACTTATAACATCCTCATCTCATCAGTCACTTGACTTAGTCCGTGGCTATGACGAAAAACCGGGTTCACCCGAGAAAAAGTTAAAAAAAAAAAAAAATAATAATATAAATGATCTTGAATTATTTTTTTTTGTCCCCAGAATATACATTATAAGATTTAATTGCTAATCAGAAGTTATATACCCAGGAAAAAGAACCCATTGAAAAGGCGACTCCGTGAATTGCGTATCTGTCATTTGCAGATTGAGATTTTTAAAACTGAATTGGTTTGCGAATATGTGAATCGGTCAGTTTCTCGAATGGCTTCGAATCTGCAATGTACTACAATGTCCATTTCAATCAAAGTCATATTGAATCGGTTTACCTCTTTTTCAATAAGACCGATTTTTTTCAGGTTAGGCTGCCATATTTCACATGATTTTTAATTTTTTTGAATTATTGATAGATTAAGAGAAATCATCCGCAAGGCTACTAGATTCCCTTTGCTATTTTAGTTCTAGAGGATGTGAAGGCTTTTGTGGCTTATAAGTCTGTCAAAAAAATAATTACGCGCAAAATTCTGTTAAAAACCAATCGGCCTCAATCTGGAATTCCAGTGACAGATACGCTATTCAAACGACTTCGAAACCCATTCAAAGACAGTGAATGGATTTTTGTTTCCTGGGTAACTGATGCGTTGAAATTAAATCGTAAATAAATCTTTCAGAATTTGAGGTTAGCTGTCAAGTAAAAACATAAGATTTCTTGCATGCAAATTGCAAATTGCTTTTTAATGAACAACCCGATAAAAAGGCTGGCATGAAAAAGCTTTGAGAATTTTGAATAATTAAAAATGCCGTTTCTGTCCTTTGTTCGAGAATCCTTGACTAGGTAGGAAAAATAATAAAATTCAAATCCCTTTCAAAGCCAATCGGAGCTGCCAAACGTAACCTCAAATAAATTATAATTACAATTTTCGTTTAAAGCATTAGAAGGCGCTCCAAAAGCCTAAAATTTGCAAAGCATAGTAGGATTGTGCATATATGTAATTTAACTGCCTGTATCAGTGTGATAAAACATGAGATTGATAATATTACAATCTTCGGTGAAATTACTACGTTGAACGCTGGTAACTATTCGGGTCACCTTAAACGTGGTATAATAATAATAATGACCTATAAATTTATGTGTCGATTGTAAAACTTGAATACAACTTGCAATGTTTCTTTCGAATAAAAATTTCGTTCTTTAAAGTGTTATTCGTACATAATTCAAATGTTCATATATTTTTAAATATATTTAAATTGTCCACGAAGCAGTATGAGCGCAACTTGCGATATTGATTTTCAATACAAATTTCATTCGAACGCAAAACTAAATGCATGCGTGCGTTCGCGTTTGCGTCAGGATAGAAACTGTGTTGAGCAATGGTTTGGTTCACACTGGACAAGCGCATCGCCGAAACGCTGACAAAATGTCTAACCTGACGCTTTTCACAGTTTTCACCGTACGCCTCCACACTGGGTCAAAGACACACAGTGGGACCAAACGGATATTTTTCGTTCGAAAAAGTCTACAGACTTCAATTTTGCCCCGATTTGCGATTTTTTCGTTGTTAATTAAAGAGCGCTAAATTTCAAAGAGCACCTTGGTCATGGATATTTTGAATTTTCATTTGTTTATTTATTATATGTTTACTCAACGTATGAGAAAATCACTCTCACAATAATTTAAAGTATTTCCAGAAAAGAAAAATTTGTTTTCAACAAAAATTACAATTTTTTTTAAATATATGAAAATTTCGTAATATTTGAAATGAAATAATAACAATTGCGCATTGTTAATTTGACATAGAAATAGTGACTGAAAATGTTTGTCACAAAAATTTAAAGCAGTTTTGGTGCATAAAATTATTTTCCAGACCATTTTATATTTGTTCAAAACATCAATAATTGTTGTATTCTCACAAATATAATTGACATTATATTATTTTTAAGAATATCTGCATCAATGCAGATGATAAAAGGTAAACCGCAATTGAAGAAAACCACAAATTCCAAATTTATGCGAAACATTGTTTATAACTATTCTAATTGTCAATAATTTATGGATATTGTGAGTAAGAATCACTCTCACAATAATTTAATGCATTTTTAGCTAACACGGAAAAAAGTGGATCGTTAAAAAAACTCTGTGAACCAGCAGCTCTAACTATTTTAAATTGAACCGCAGCTTTTCGTCAGTGAATTTTGTTAAAATTACTATTTCGCATTCAGGTTATTTGAACTGACTTCTTAAAAGAGTAGGATGAACAATTTCAAATAGTAGGATGCACTGCACCAGTTGGTAACCGTCCACACTCAGGAGAATAAGAGTTACTATTTCGTGTAGTGTGCCTTACTTCTGTGAAGAGTAACTTTACCGATTTCGCATTGTAACGCATATATGTATATATGCACTGCACGCATTCTATACACGATTTATAAATAGATTAGCTTGAAACTCTCGACAACAAAAATGATGTGAAACGTCGATCGATTTGAAAAGGAAAAAATTATTTTATATATGATTACTGCACTTAATTTACGATTATTCTTACAAAATCGCACGCACAGAGACTTACACATATGATCGCACGCCCAGACACTTTGAAAAATCGCCCCCTCTGGGGAATCGAACCCTACCTAACTACCTAAAACCTAAATCTAGCGCACGTGTTAGTCAAGTGAGCTACGGAACCGCTTAGATTTTTATGACAAACTCTCGGTCAAGCGGCTTCTCTGAGAATAACGTGGCCAGCTAAGAAATTATAATAAATAATTACTTAAAATTTTTTAAATTAATCTTTCACTGATTATTTCTAATATTTTGTAACGAGCTTGGGAAAAATATTTTGCTTAGAAGTATTAACTCACACAGTAAATATATTCTTAGTAATTTATATGTATATTATTATAAAATGAATTGAATTACAATTTTTAAAAAGTACATGTTTTGTATTATTGAAAAAATGTTTTCGAATGAAAGTTTTGGAATTTTGATTGGATTTTATTATCATCTCACTTTATTTAAAACGCAACATTCATTTACATAACTGATATATAAATAAAGAATAGTTTAAACATCCTAATAATATATCAAATGCAAAATCGAAATCACTATTTTAAGATGAGACAAACGTTGAATTGTGATTTAAATTTAAATTTTTTGCACAAATAAAATTTTTCTCATGAGATATGGGGATGCTGAATTAGAATAAAAACTGTTTAAAACAAACAAAAAATATTCGGTTCCGAGAAATTGATATCAGGGTGCACTGTCTTCCCCTGTTTTCCTCAGTTTTCCCTTTTTTCTTGAAATTTCCCTTTTCCCCCCCAATTCTCAAAAAACTTCCCCCTTTTCCCCTTTTCTCTTTAAATATACGATATTTGAAATTGTACCCATTATTGAATAATAATTAAAGCAATTATAGCACTTGAATAAATTATTTATGAATAAATAAGGTACACGTTCCAAGTTCAGACCATTAAAAATAAATACTTTTAAACAAATTTGAAGATGAAACATTTTAAAGCAAGTTATTATCCAATATAAAATTGAAACAGTTACAAAATATATATTATTTTTTAAATAAGTATTAGAAGATTAATACATTTTAGTTGAAATGTACAAAGTTAAATACCTAATTAAGAAATGGAATATTCCAAACTCATCAACTGCAATTTTAAATGTTCTAACTTGAGCAATTTTTTTATTTTTTTATTTTTACTTGAAAATTTATCTATGGTTGAATTTTTTTTTGTTGAAAATTAATTTTTTTTAAATCACAATTGGACTATTCCATTTGTGTTTGAAAATTGATCTTTCTTAGTTGGAAATTCAACTATTTGGTTGCATGTTCAAATTTCGTTCAAAAGTTATATTTTTTGGCAGAAAGTTGGTTAAAAATGTGACTATTTGGTTGAAAATATATTTATTTGGTTGAAAAGCTGTCTTTTTGGTTGAAAATCAAACTACTTTGTTAAAAATGTACTTTTTCAAACTGAAAATTGCAATTTTTGATTGAAAATTATTTTTTGTATTGAAAGCTTATATTTTCGAGTTAAAAATTTGAGTGTATTATAGAAAGTACTTTTTTGGCACGAAAATTCAATAAATAGGTAGAAAATTGTTTTTTTTTTCATTTGAAAATTAGTTTCTTGAAATGAAAATGTAGCAATTCCATTTTTGGTTCAAACTTGATCTTTTTTATTTTGAAAATTCAAATATTTGGTTAAAAATGTATGTAATCTGTTAAAAATTCGTCCTTTTTTGTAGAAAAATAATCTTCTTGCTTTAAAATTCGACATTTTGAATACAATTGTTTTTCATTGGCTAAAAAATCTTTTTTGGTTGAAAACTCAACTCTTGTTGAAAATTCGTGTTTTTGGGTTAGATTCAACTGTTTTGTAGAAAATTTGAATTTTCTCTGGAAAGTTTGGTGATTTTTGAACAACTTTGTTAAAAATTCATTTCATAGTTAAAAATTCATCATTTTAGTTAAAGTTTTTTCTTGTTTGTTAAAAAGTAGGTTTTTTAACTAACAATTGTAATGTTTGGTTGAAAATTAACTTCTTAATTATTCATTTATATTTTCGTGTTGAAAAATCAACTGCATTGTAGAAAATTCAACAATTTGGGAGAAAATTCAGTTTTTTCAATTGAAAATTAATTTTTTGAAACGAAAATATAACTATTCGATTTTTGGTTAAAAACTGTTGTTCTTAATTCAACAATTCAACTATTTTGTTCAAAAATTATCTTACTCGTTGAAAATTGCGAATGTTAAAAATAAATTTCTTGCTCAGTTACAATTTTTTTGAAAATGTGCAAAAACATGTTTTTTTTTGGATTGAGTCATATGCACACATTTAAAAAAAAGTTGAATATGTCGAAACTGAAATTTATTCAGCTTGAACCAAAGAAACATTTTTTTCTTTTTCTTTTTCGGAAAAAAATGTTTGTCGTGAATTAGGATTTTTGGGATTTCATATCTTTTTTTGCGATTTTCGAGCTTTATAAACACCACGAAAAAAATGTTTCCCATGGATAAAAAATAATTGCATGTTTCTTTGGTTCAAGGTGACTCAATTTCAGGTTCGAATCAATCCAAAAAACATGTTTTTGTATATTTTCCAAAAATTTTTAATCAGGAAAAGTTTTTTTATTAAAAAAAAAATTGTTTAATTGTAAATTTAAGAAAGAGAACAGAAGATATTAACCGGTTTCAATTGTTTTAAATTTATATTGGAAGTATTAATTATAGTAAGGATGAAATGACAAATTATGGAAAGAAATATTTATGAGAACGGTGTCAAACATATCAAAATTGGGTATTTAACTAATTTTTTTCCCGGACTTTTTCATTTCACTCTGCATGGGTTTCCAAGCATCTAAGTATATCCAATTTTTAAAAATAAATCTTTAATGGCAGAAATCATTGAAAAATCATTAAAAGTTATTTAAAAATGTAACATTTCTTACGAAAAGGTTGTTTGTTCTTTT
>CAKNYM010034111.1:0-19166 GCA_932195095.1 Andricus curvator
TTCTTATGAGCAAGTCGTGCTCACGTTACGAAAGAATATACAGTCTTTCATTAATATACTATATATATATATATATATATATATATATATATATATATTCGGTATTCGGTTTTAATTCCTTGAGATTCGAACCGAAGGGCCTATGACAAAGCCACCGGACGCGTCCTCGGGTTGCGGATAGAGGGTCCCTGTACCAAGGGTTTCTGCTGAATATGGTTACAATAATTAATAAGTAGTCGCGGACAATTGTCCAGGGATGGTCCCGAAGGAATAACCCCCAAGCGGAGGCGTAACAACCGTGCCGAAAGCTGAATGGCACCTGGGTGTGGTGTCTCAAACGGTGACTCTGGGATACCGGGCGACCTCTCAGAGTATCAGCCTTATCCTTGAACGCGGGGCTCTACAAGGATGGACTAAGCCTTTTCCCTAGCTGCTCGTGGGAACAACAATGACAACACCAAACATAGTTGTAGGAAGTGCGGTTCAAAACAATCGAACGCGCAGGGCTCCCGACAATGGGTCGGACAACAATGCCGACTACCCTAGAGTTGGGGGAGCCAATCAAGACGGAGTCAATGCGATTGACCGGCGAAATCTCGTTACTTTTGAGTGGACGGATCGACTCAGGGACGACCTGCTGGAGTGCTATGATACCAGTATGGCTCCTGAACGAAAAGGTTACATGGCGCGACTGCATGCTCTGTGGTGCGAGAAACACCCAGAGCTCTCGGATTTTTCGCAAAAACGGCTGCGAAACCGTGCCGAGGACCTCCGGAAAAGGGGTTATATAAGCGGAGCGCCTACACAACCGCAGCCAGAACAAGCCGGCAACAGAGAAAGAGAGGCGACACTGAGACCAGCCTCGAACAGGCATCCAATAGAGGGAGAACGATGCTTCAAGACCCGGAGAAACATCAACATTCAGGTTTCTCCCAAGCCCAAAGATCTGACTGAACTGGATGATGAGCTTCGTGGAGACTTTTCCGAAGAATACGACCTCTGGACTATCAATTGTATTGTGTACAATGCAGCGAGAACTTTGGCAGATGCAAACCGTAAAACAAAACCAACGGTTGATCATAAGACCAAAAGACGAATGCATCAACTTAGCACAAAGATAGGCTGGGCAAGACAGTACGCGTCCCGCATTCAGTGTGTGATTGACTACATAACATCTGGCAGGACTTTCACTGCCAAGGTTCGACAGTTCACGCGCGAACTGCGGATCCGTCATCACACAATCAACAAGTCAAAGCTACTGACCATCAGGCAGCATATTGTTGACAGAATACGAGTACTATCTGACGCTAGGAGAAGTCTAGAGCGGAGAGAGAGGTGGGTCAGAGAAAATCAACAGTTTTCGTCTGACCCATCTCGACTCTTCCAAGACCCTCCAGTTACTGTCGACCATCCGCCCAAACCAGAGGAGGTCGAAGCATTTTGGAGAGAAGTCTACGAAGTCCAACATCCACTGAAAGAAGGCTCAAAGAACATAAACAGCTTCAAGGAGCTGTGCAATGCCCTCATCACAGCTGAGGAGGAATGCCCACCTATCACTACCGAGGAGGTGAAAAACGTATTAAGAGGCATGAAGAACTATTCCGCTCCGGGACCAGATGGCATCAAGACCTTCTGGTGGAAGAAGTTTCCTTCAACCCACCAGCATCTGGCCCGAATTTTTACCTCATATCTAAAGTCGGAAGAGCCTATTCCGGGGTGGTTGGTGGAAGGGCGCACAGTGCTCCTGCCAAAGACGGGCAACTTAGCTGACCCTAAGAATTACAGGCCAATAACTTGTCTGAACACACTGTATAAGATCTTCACAGCTATCCTAAATGATAGGATTGTTCGGACAATTGGACCTGTATGGCGAGAGATGTATGAACAACGTGGCTCAAAGAAAGGCGTAGCGGGATGTCGGGAGAACTTGCTCATCGATAGATGTGTCTGTAAAGACGCAGCATACTATCAGCGATTTCTATCGATGGCCTGGATTGATTACCGGAAAGCTTTCGATTCAACCTCCCATAGACTTATCATCTGTCTGTTGGAAAGCCTAAAGGTTCATCCACACATCGTGAGGTGCATAGAGACATTAATGCCGCTTTGGAAAACCAGATTAACTATCTCATCTGGAAAACATCGTGTGATCACTAACAGCATCCCCTTTCAGAGAGGTGTATTTCAGGGCGATACCATGAGCCCTCTCCTCTTTTGCCTCACATTATTGCCACTATCTCTCGCACTTCGCCATTCCGAAGGGTATCTCGGCGGAAAACCTGGAAACCGAAAGCATAAGGTCACTCATGTATTTTACATGGATGATCTTAAGATCTATGCTAGGTATCAAGAGAAACTACATCTAGCTCTGAAAATTGTCAAAGAGTACACTCAAGAGATTGGAATGGAATTCGGGTTAGAGAAATGCGCCAAGGTTAATTTGAAGAAAGGAAAACTTAATGGCATCCCCGAAGATCCTGAGCTCGTTGACAGAAGCGCTATACGACACCTTTGCGCTGGAGAGACCTATACATACCTGGGCGTGCCACAGAGCCGCATTCAGGACGCGACATCTATAAAGGATACTCTCCGATGCAGATACAAACGTCTCATCCGGCAGATTTGGTCTTCCGAACTGTCGGCGAGAAACAAAGTATCTGCAACGAACATGCTTGCCGTCCCGGTAGTACTCTATTCATTTGGAGTGGTTCCATGGACGAAGGACGAGCTCAGATCCCATGATGTCGGGACGCGAAAGGTTTTGCACATGAACAAGAGCATGCACCTTAAGTCTTCTGTTCCGCGACTTTACATCTCACGCCGCCTAGGTGGTCGCGGAATACTGAATCTTGAATTTCTTCACAACAGACTCATTCTGGGTACAGCACATATAGTTGCAAATGGACAAGACCCTCTTCTTAAAATGGTCAGGAAACACGAAGAAGTGGGAAAAGGGGCGTTTCTGTACAAAGCAGCGGAGGAGGCTGCTGAAACACTCGGCCTTGACTTCAATACTAGGGGTGAGCAAAATGCATCAAATCTTATCCATCTTGAATACTCACTCCTGAAGGCCCGGATTCAGAAAGCACAGGAGAAAGACTTCCACGAACAGCTCCTCGACAAGAGGATGCACGGCATCTTCCACAGAAATGTGGAAGATCAGTCGATGTCGTATGAGCTAACGTTTGCTTTCCTTAGATCACCCGGATTGAAGTCGGGCACGGAGGGCTTCATTTTGGCATGTGAAGACGGTGTCATTTCCACTCTAGCATACCGTCGCCACATTTTGAGCCAAGACATTCCCGATGATAGTTGCAGAGCGTGTCATGCACACCCCGAGCATCTAGGACACATACTATCTAGTTGTCCAACTCATGCGGGAACGACCTACATCCAAAGGCACAATGCAGCACTAAGAATGCTTTATTACCATCTCTGTCACTCCTATGGCATTAGCCCAAATACCTCTCCGCTAAACGCTCCTAGAGAAATAGAGTCAATTGTCGAAAATAAGAAGTGCCGCATATACTGGAACTTCATATTCTCGACAATTGTTTCTGTTGCGCACTCGAGGCCTGACATAGTTCTCCTTGACTTCGAGAAACGAACCATGTTCGTTATCGAATTTTCGGCACCAGCTGACAAAAACGTCACAGCCAAGGAGAAAGAAAAGAAAGAGAGGTATAAAGACCTTATAAGGGAGTTGCGACGGTTATACCCGGAATATTCTGTTAAGCTAATCATCTTGATCATCGGCGCTCTTGGAAGTGCCAAGGTTTCACTGGTTAATAGCCTGAAAAGCATCCCTGCGTGTCAAAAAATTCTGAGACACTTGCGGGGAAAATGCAGAAGGCGGTCGTCCTTGGGTCGCTCCGTGTCCTTAGGGTGCACGAGACTTTTGCCGGACCATCGTATTGAGTTCGTCGCAGACTGTAACCACCTATCTCACGGTCGTGAGACGTGGTTACAGCTGAAATTTTACCGCGATTTCGCTGGGAGCGGGTGCAATTTTTCAGATTAGCACCCGCTCCCGGCGAAATCCTGCGGTTGTCCTTATGACAAACTTTTAACTATATAGCTTTGTCTAACAAGCCATCCCGCGCGCCGGACAACCGCGCAAGGCGGAGAGAAAGAAGACCCGTTCTCGTAGCATGGAGTGGGGAGCGCCAGCCAGTCACGGCATAGCACCCTCGGCTGGCACAAACAGGCAGTTCAGCCGGAGAGCGGTCCGCTTCGTCTGGTCACTCGAGGTCCGTGGCTCTTAGAGAGTTCGCGCGTTTGAATATCTGCTCCCGAGAAAGGCAATCGGTGGGTAGTAGTGTTAGATATACTCGCAGTAGAATATCATTATGTACGCACAAATTAAGTAAGTTAAGTGATAATTTTGGGAAGGTACAAGTAGCGAGGTGATGTGCGCTTTAAATTTATTAAATTTAATATAAAATCATCTTCGTTTTAGATGTTAATTCTTTTTGAATCGAGAGTTTTCCTGCACCCGATACTGAATTAATGCGAAGCTTTCTTTGAGATCGTTTCGATGAGCTCATGGCCTTTCGTTCCTCTGGAGAGATTCGTTTCTCCTAGGGCTCGTAAGAGGGGCATTGGTGAGAGCCTTTTCTTTCGAAAACTCCTTTTAAAAATAAATACACGTCTCAGTTTTGTTTCTTGGGTGTTGTTTCGATAGCTCCTGGCTTCAAAAATTAGTCTTTCCTTAAAGTCTAGAAAGTTTAAAATGATGTTTTTTAACTTATAAAAAGAAAGAAGAATGTTATAAATGCCTAGAGCTCACCAAGTAATTTTTGAACTACAACTTGTTAAATGAGTTGCATCTTTTCTTTTTATGCCTCTCATTTAAATAATGGTTAGTAGCACAGATTCGCTGGCATACAATCAATGATTGTAAGACTGAGATTTGCCAGAGAATCGAAAGGATTTCTTTTCTCATTTTCAATTAAACAATCAATATACTTAAACATGTCACTTCTTACTAAGAACAGGCAATTTCTTACTGCTTCTTAGGTTTCGTAAATTGCCTCGGAATTGAAACTTTCTCCTTATTTGTTTTAGAGGTGAAATAGTTATCTTTCGTGACCTCCACAGAAGAACCGTGAGTCTATTTACTACGTGTCGGAAGAATTACTTGGTTTACTGTATTTAAATAAAATATAGGAAGAAAGGGAATATCGTGATTCCTCCTTTGAAAAACCCAAATAAAAGAGGATACATTTCAATAAAATTTTAGCCTCACAAAAACAATCTATAAAATTGTCGGGGATACTGAATATTCTCATCAAGAGAATAAATTTTTAACTATAATAATAATTATGAAACGTTACAAAGTAACTGCAGAAAAACAAAACTGCATCATCCTTTTTCAAAAATGCAGTATCCCAAAATATTTCAAACGTTTTGAAAGCCATTAATATCAATTACATTAATTAATAATTCCTTGGAATCTTTTTAAATTCTCTAAAATATTTCAAATCCTTTGAAATCCCATTAAACTACTGAAATCAATTAAAAATTACTTGGAAACTCATAGAATAATCTAAAATATTTTTAATTTTTTAAAACCTTTTGAAATTCCTTGACATTTTTTAGAGCTCTTGAAAATGTCAAGGTGATGTATTAATATACATTGAGATCTTCAAAATTCCTTCAAATTAATCAAATTATTAATACTTCTTGCAATCTTCTAAAATTCCCTGAAATATTTTTAATTCTGGAATGGAAGCTTCTAATGTGTCCCCTAAGGGTTTACATCTTTCTTGTATCTCTTCCCTATTCCTTTACGCACCCCCCACACACTTACTTGGTGGTGGGAGGGGGGCTTACAGTTTAAGGTGGGTTCCGAACCACCAAGAGCAACAGCCTTAAGTACTTAGAGAACCCTTTTCTCTAGAGGTACCGGTCCCACGACTCTCCGGAGATGAACATCTCCCTTGCTAGTCAAGTCTTCACCGCATGGGCCACCGAGGCTCTTCCAGGGTGCGAGGCGGGAATCGAACCCGCAAGCTGTTAACTGTGTTGAAGAAGCTGAAACAATAAGAAAAAGAAATGATGATTCTCATGTTGGGCTTAGACAACGCAGGAAAAACAACAGTCTTAATATTTTTAATTTAAAGCTCTTCAAAATCTTCAGAAATACCCTGAAATATTTCAAAACCATTAAAGACAATTCAGAAATAGGTGTATTAACCCATGAGTTAATTTATTGAAAGAAAAGTGACCACATGCTCCTATAGGGTACTATAGGCTCCAACCCAGGTTGCTCATCAGTCTCTCTAGCGATCACCCCAAGTGAAGAGCCAATTAGTATCCAAGGTCTTTATATACAGTGAAAAAATACACTTCCATACTGTTTTCTTCCTTCATCCGTAAAAACAATTCAAGATTTTGACTTTTTTGCAGTGTACATTTTAAATTCACTAACTGTACCATCTTTAAAATGTCGTTCAATATTTTCAATAAAATCCTGTATATAATATTAGATGTCACAATTTGAATTAATAAGTAAATAATCTTTATCTTCATTGTAAATATTACCAATTATGTGAGAACTTATTTTATGCTCACAATAACGCATTGTAAAGTAGAAATACATTCTTTTGATTTCAACTCTGTATTTTACGTACCTTACTTACCTCTTTAACTCGAAAGCATAATTACTCATGAATGTACGTATTCTTGTATAAAGTACCTACATGTTTTTCCCTCAATTCCGCGTTCTATCTTTGGGTCTGTGCAATATGTAAACACTTTCCGCATAAGGTACACAGCTTGTACGCGTGCGGAAATTTTCTCCTTTATACATACCGTTGAGTATAGATGGCATCTCATCTGACCAAAGGCGTCAGAATGCTATCAAGTGTGTCTTGTGCGAATATCTACTGCTTCCCGCCATTAGTACATACAATTGCAAATGTCGTTGGATGTTCCATTTTTTCGACGGTTTAATTCGATCGATGCGAATTCAAATGACTTCATGGCCGTCACTTGTTAATGGTTATAATTGGTGGAATTTGTTTTTTAATTTCTTTGCACTCACCTGTTTTTTTGTCTAATACAAAAAAAGTTATCTACAAAATTGAGCCAAATCAAGTTATATTAAACCCAAGCCTCACAGATCAAGAAGTTTTCTGTTGACTACGAAATCAATGGATTTTCCAGACGTTATGAGTTTTTTAATCAATAATAATAGTAAAATAATTTCATAATTATTGAATTAAGATATATCAGATCTGTGTTACCATCGGGGATCGTAAATGACCGATCAGATGAGACGCTTATCACATTCCGCGAAATAGATATCTACACTATCAATCTAATACCCCTCCAATTCCGGACTTTTTTTCTAAAATTTTAAAATTTCAGAAAAACAAAATACTGAATTTAAGGGGTATTGAATGTCATTTACCATCCCCGATGGTAATAAAAGTTTCCTATATCTCATATCCATGACTGTTCAAGAGAAAACCTTGCCGTATGGCGTATCTGTGGGTAAAGATTTTCTTTCGATCTCTCCTGGGTTCGATTCCCAGCGAAGCGAAAGGGGAAGATCTTTTTTCACAGATAAATTCAATTATTTAAATAATGTTGCGAGCTATCCAGTATGGACTTAGTCTTTCATCTGAGTTGGTACAACGCGAAATATTATTTCACAATATATTAATTCGTATTCTCAAAACAATTCAAATTCGCACTCTGTGCAACCTGGCAGCTTTCGGATATGTCTGCTTACGTAGCATTCCGAAGCCCTGAAATGTTGGCCTCGAAAGCTGAGGAAATATTTTTACTCTTAAGTTTGTAAACGGGCATTTTCTTAATTGTAGGTGCGAACTCACCAAAAATAAAATAATGCCACTGTAATTAGATATATAATTTAAGGCCCTGAAACTCTAACAGATACAAGTAACTTGTAGATGCATCTCTGTGTGTTTGTATGTGTACATCATTTTACAAAAATAATAGCTGCACTTTAAAAAATATTTGATATTTTTCCACACTTTTATCATACGAGTGTAAGAAACAATTGTGAGAACGGTAATGATGTAAGGTGTGATTACAATACGTGTATTGCAATTTTGAAGCATACGACCGTTTACCATACAAGTATTGCAATTTTGCCTTGAGCTAATTTTAGCTCGTCTAGCTAATGAGTGACCCTTGATTTGTTTAAAACTGTCTTTCGCAACATTACGTTACATGTATGGCAATATTGCAATAACAGCATTGAAAAACTAGAATATGATATGTATTGAGACGTTACCTTACGTCTCAGAAATAAACTTGCAATATATTTAATGTAAAGTTCCAACAGAACTTTTTTATAGTGCATATCTATATAATATGCAAGGGATGGAAGGATAGATTCATTCGAAGTAAGATAAGAAAAAAAACAGGTAATTGGAAAAAGAACGAATGCATTTGTACCCACCCCAATGCTATTGTACACGCGTGCACACGAGCACCAAGTTTTCTCCTTCCGTCAAGATCTCTTTCTTATTCATGTTCTTTAGAAAGCATACTTGACAACAGCGAAACGATATGCTTTCACCGGCCGTAGATATTCGTCCCCTTTCCCTCTGCCTCGCCTCTCTTCATTGCACATGCTAGGTCTCTCTCCCTACTTTCCTTTACATATGCCGCATCTCCCTCTGACTCGCAGGCAATCTGACATACCATTACACATATATACGGTTGGCGCTTCAGAATAAAGCCACGTGCTCAGCTAAACTCTAAACGATCAATGTGCGATTTCGTACTACCCGATATAACTAATTATGGACAACGGCCATGCCACGCTGAAAAAACCAGTTCTCGTCAGATCACTGAAGTTAAGCAGCGTTGGGCGCGGTTAGTACTTGGATGGGTGACCATTCGAGAATACTGTGTGCTGTTGGCATATTATGGGTGTGGTGAGCCCAAACTTGTAGTTATTTATAACTACAAGAAAACTATACACCTAGAAACACTACCCGAATTGGGTAGTGTCACGCCTACCCTGAAAGGGAAATGGCTTAATGGTATACATGGTATACAAGGCTGGGGATAATATATATCAGGATCGTTTCTCTGATTGAAAACCTCAACCTGTAATCTTTTTGATTCAAATGGAAATAAACTAAAGCATTCAGAATTTCTGACTAAGGTGCCAATTTTTGCCAAGGTGCCAATTAGAAAAATCACAGCCCAATTGTACCACTAACATTTTCTGCTGAATATCGAGTTTTGATCTACACTATAGTTACAATAAAGGTAGGGGATAATATATATCAGGATCCTTTTTCTGATTGAAAACCTCGACCTGTAATCGTTTCGATTCAAATGAATATAAAGTAAAGAATTTGGAATTTCTGACAAAATGTAAATGCTGACAAGGTTCCTGCCTCGCAAGTGCAATTTCCTTTTCACCACCTCCTAATTTCTCACTTTACGAAAAATTCCTTTCTAATATACCCCTGCTATGAATCGTTGAGGCACATCGTTTAAAATACATCAATGCAGTATCAGAAGAATTTGAGAAGTTGAATATCTTTGCGTGCTCGTGTGTATGCGCGTACCGTAAAAACAAGAAAATACTACGTAGTGGTATATTCCACAAAGAGACTTCGAAAAACGTCAAAAATCTCAGCCTTGCCTGTAAATTGAAAATACCCGGAAGAGCGTTTCTTCTTAATCCAAACATTGCATTTTCTACCGGTAAGATTAATTATAGCTGCGTCGTTACCACTTTTATTGTCTTCCTATCATAATGTAGCTTCCCAACATACTTAAAAAAAATACCTATTAGATTTGGAATGTTATTGTTCAAACTCTGTTTTATCTTCTGGCTTCTAACCTGTCCCTTCCATATTGTATCTTTCTTAGCTGGGATTTATTAATTAGATCATCAAGGGGTCCAGAAGGAAGAAAGGAATAGAACAAATCCATAAAAAGTGAAAAAGGGACGATGATATCATCGTCCTGCAATTTGTAGGAGCCAACTCCGTACAACAATCATTAAACAACCCATCTTGGGCTCATAGTTACTCTTCTTTTGTGGCCAGCATTTCAGGGCAAAATCTCTCTAAAGTTAATTAAATAAATTACCAAATCGAAAAAGTAATACTTTTCTGTTCAAGTGTATAGTTTACTTAGGAAAAATAAGAAAAATATTCTATTTCGCTAAATTTTAATATTTTTAAATGATAATTTGTCTTCTAAAAATACATCAAAATTTGTAAACAAATTGAAAATTGTTTAAAACATGATATTCTGTTTAAATATTTTATATTTGCCATTTTTCGACGCATTGTAATATTTTTTTATGTACAACATAAAAAAACATACGTGTCGAAAATCTTGTGAAATAAAATGTTTTCCCCCTTTTTTCTAGGTAAACTGTGTACTTTTGCAAATAGGTATTATTTAAGTAATTATGAAATTATCTTGAGAAATTATTTTACCGTTATTATTGACTTAAAAATTCGTAGCTTCTTGAAACGACATTTATTTCGCGGCTTATCTGCAAATAAAAGTATTCGAAGACTTTCAGTTTTATTTCACTAATCTCTGTAGTATATGAGTTAATCTCAATTTCTGCACGCTTATTTCTCATTCATTGTGATTGATTGTGTTAGGAATATCTTGACTTCGCAGAGTGGCAGCTGTTTATCCGATGAACTTCAAATCTTTTTTTAAATGCCTGTTTTGAATTCGGGTTCGGAAGCTTACGGTAGAAGTTGTCAATAGTATGCATGCATACCAATATTGTCTTCAAAAACTTAAAATCGTTGTGGTTGCAGTATTAAACTCGGATTTTTCAAGTGTGGTGGAAGTGAAAAGATGAAATTCTCACGTAAGCTTCCATGAAGGAACAATTTGAGCTGGATCGCTGATACTAATATTTTGGTATTCAGCTTTCGCATTGGGTTTCGCGTCGTATTTATGGTGGCTGCCGCCTTTTTTGAGAGGGAGTTAGTTTCATTTTTTACCCTGAGTCTCCTAACGGTACGACGAAGTGCGAAAGGAAAATGGTTAATATTTTCGCGGAACACCTTTTCTCCCCTTCGTGTCCTCAACCGTCTCGAGTCCTAGAGAATCTTTTCTGAACACCCCACTAATGCCGATTTTTCGTCCAGGACTACCTCCGGAATTTCCTCGCGTACTGCATTCTCACGGGTTTTGTTAGTTTGGCAGCAAAGTCACATTCGGTGCCCCCTTTTTTTTTGCCATTTTACTTATTTTTTGTTTATACAGAAAAATGTATAAAATAGTGAAAAATATGATTGTCTTGTCCACTATATATAAATTAAATATAACTCTTTCATCTGGGATTATTCGAATATAAGAAGGGAAATTATCCAACAATCTTTCAACTGCTGCAGAATTTTCGAAAATTTTAAGGGCAAAAATTGAATTGGAAAATTTGACTCTAGACAACATTTACCATGCAGATGAATTTTATGGTGACCATTCATGGCGTGCACTCTTGCTCTATATTTAGAAGGAGAAGCTTGAGAGGAAGGTTCCGGTGGACCGAGTGTAGTGGACGTGTGCAAAGTGGGTGGTGACGTTTGCTAAGAAAGTAGTGAGAAAGTTTCAGTGCAAAAGCAAAGTTTTGTGCAAAGTGATAGAGCGAATTTCGAAGAATCATAGGGATATACAATCAGAAGTGCAGGATTTGAGAATAAAGTGTGAAGGACATTATAAAATTAAGCATTGAACTATTGGAGGTTAGGTTCAATCGGAAATGACGTAGGCGAGAAATGCTGAAGAGCAGTAGCGTCGCCAGGCGGGAAGAAAAGAAAGTGACGGACAAGAGGAAATCTGACTTACCGACAGAAAATTCAGAAACAAACAGTAACACGCAAAACGTGAAAACAGTCCCCGAGAGACGTGGAAGAGGAAGACCAAAAAAATTGACGGAATCAGAAACGAGTAGCAGATCACAGAGTTTAGACACATACGTGAAGAGTACGATAAAGGGAAGCCGAACAGAGGAGTCAGCAGAAAAGAAGGATAATAATAATCAACCGGAACAAGAAGAGAAAAGGGTACGCGCAACCCCGAAAAATAACTTTTCAAAAGAACGTGACAATCAAGAGCAGCGAGAGATGGAAGAAACAGAAGAGACAAGAAAAAAGACTGACCGCGAGCTCTTACTGCTAATAATGACAGACTTGAAGGAAATAAGAGCAGAAAAGGAAAGATCGAGGGAGGAGAACCAAAAAGAATTACAAAAAGTGAAGAATGAATTGGAGCGCAAGAGTAAAGAATGGGAGAGAGAAAAAACGAACATATATAAGAAAATCCAAGTTTTGGAGTCGAAAATTGGAAACGAGGAGTGGGTATCGAAGAAAGAAGAAATAGAGCAGAAAATGAAGCAAATTCAAACGGAACTGGAGAAGAGACAAGAGTCGGCACCGAAAAGAGTTCAAAATGAGAACATGGACGCACGAAAAATGAGTGACTTGGAGAAAAAACTGGAAAAGTGGGAAAAGAGAGAAAGAATAATATTGTTGTAAGAGGACTGCAGAGAGGAAACTCAACGATAGAGACAGCACGGCTTTTCCTAGAAGAAACAGTTTGATATAATAATATTGTTGGAGACCTGGACAGAGAAGGAGCAAGAAGAGAGAATCAGAAAGAGATTAAATAATGATTTTGAATGGTTCATGAAACCAGCTACTGGGAAGGGAAAAAAAAGGAAGGGCCATGGGAGGACAGCTCATAGGTTGCAGGAAGCTGAAGAACGCGAAATACAAGTTTTCACAATGGAAATACGGAGTCAAAATTAATTACGAAATAGGTGGAGAATTAGGAGAAATTGTATCCGTTTACAACAATGTCGGGATGAAGAAAATCAGAGAAGAAATAGAAGAACTTCTGGAACAATCTACATACCAAGGACATCCTCTTACAATTTTAGGAGATTTTAATGCGAGAATAGGTAAAGAATCAGCGAGAACAGATTCAGAAGGAGAAGAGGAATGGGAAAGACACTCGGAAGATGCAGTACTGAATAAAGAAGGAGAAAATCTACTGAAATGGTGTGAAGACTATGGTTTGACGGTCATGAATGGAAGACTGAAGGGAGATGAAAAAGGAAAATTAACGCGCATTGGAACAAACAGTGCATCAGTCCTGGATTATCTTACCGTGAAGGGTGAAGAAGACCCAATTGATGAAATGCAGATAGACGAAAGAGAAGAATCGGATCATATGCCTCTAATTGCAACGAGAAAATGGAATTTACAAGCGCAGCAGGAGGATGGATTTCTGGATGAACGCTGGAAATGGAGAGAAGATAAAAAGGAAGAGTTCCGAGAAGCACTACTCAAAAACTGGGAAGAATCGAAATTAAAACCAATGACAACACAGGAAAGACTTGACAACCTCAAGAGAATAATCACGGAAGCGGCAGAAAAATCTGGGATGATGAAACAAGGGAAGAAGAAGGATGAAGATTGGTTTGATAAAGAATGTATTGAAAAAAGAAAGGAAACCAGAAGAAATGTAGCCAAGTTCAGAAGATCAAAAAAGAAAAACGATAGGGTGAAATATAATAAATCCAAAAAAGAACTGAAAAAACTGTACAAGGACAAAAAACAAGGAGAAGAAGAAAGGAAGTGGGGAAAAGTGGAGAAGAGCAAGAACTTAGGAGAATTCTGGACATCAGTGAGACCCTACAGAGCAAGAAAAGGAGGACGCTTGAATACCAGCATAAACGAAGGACAATGGATTGAACATTTTAAGGAATTATTGGAAGGGACAGAAGAAGAACCGAAATTGGACGATACGAAGGAAATGCCGAAAGGAATAGAAGAAGAGCCAGAGTTGGTTAAAACGAAGAAGAGAGGAGAAGATAAATTAGGAGAATTGAATGAAGATATTTCGAAAGAAGAGGTAGAAGAACAGATCCGGAAAATGAAGAAGGGAAAGGCGCCAGGAGAAGATGGGATCATAAATGAATTCCTTAAAGCACTACCCCAAGAACTAGTAGAAGAGTTGACAGGGATTCTCAACCAATTATGGACTGAAGGAGAAATAGGAGAAGGGTGGGAGACAGGACAGATCTATCCAATCCACAAGGGAGGAGATGAGAACAACGCGAAAAACTATAGAGGAATAACGCTACTCAACACTACACACAAGACGCTAGCAGGGATTATGGTAAAAAGACTCAGGACGTGGCTGGAGAAAAATAAAATATTAGGAGAGAGTCAGGCAGGTTTTCGACGAGGGAACATATATTTGTTCTGAACTCACTGATACAGAACAAACTAAAACAGGAAAAAGGAAAACTCTACGCGTTCTTCATAGACTTTAGGGCAGCCTTCGATAAAGTTGACAGGACATTCTTGATGCAGAAACTCGAGAAGGTTGGAATCACTGGAAGAATGCTAACAATGATAAAAACAATGTACGGTAGCACCAAAAATACGATAAAGACAACGAAAGGATCTAACAGATGTTTCTGGACTAAAAAAGGAGTCAGACAAGGATGTCCATTGAGTCCGGTGATAGGAAAGACAAAAATATACTGTTTGAAATATGCGGATGACGTAGTAATAGTAGCAGGGGACAGAGGTGAGCTGAAAGAAATGATAAAAAGCTTAGAAAAATACACAACCAGAAATAAGATGGAACTAAATACATCTAAATCAAAGATCATGATCTTCAGAAAGGCAGGGAAAATATCAAAAGAAGATAAATTTTACTTTGGAGGAGAACAAATAGAAACAGTGAAGGAATACAAATATTTAGGCTACTGGTTCACCACAGGAAATACATCAATGGAACATCTAAGAAAACAAACAGGAAAGGTTCAAAAAGTTATAAATCAAGTCTGGGGTTTAATGAAAAGAGCGAAAGTAGGAAATCTGAGACGGAAGATATACTTATTTGATTCACTTATCAGCTCAGTAATCATGTATGGGGCAGAAATGTGGGGCTGGTCTGCGAAAAAAGTAATAGAAAAGGTGCAAGGTCCTTTCATAAAAATGGCGTTAGGACTGAGCAGAAATACGCCAGATTACATATGGAGGATGGAAACAGGCAGGACGAAAATGTGCTCCTTATCTCTGAAAAGAGTAGCAAGCTTCACTTTACAGGTGTATCAAATGGAAGATGCGAGGTGGCCGAAACAATGTCTAAAAGAAATCTTGAGAGGACTAAGAAACAACAACGCTACACAATGGGGCAAAGAATTGAGGAAAGCATGCGAAGAGTTAGGGAGCCCGGATATTTTAAAACTGCTGAGTATGGAAGAAAAGGAAGACGATCTAGGATCCAGATTTGAAGAGATGGTAAAAATCAGAATAGAACAAGAAGTACAAAAAAGTTGGAGCAAGATCGATAAGTCTATTTACTGTGAATACTATAAAGATATCAAAGAAACAGCGAATGAAGAAAAATACTTGTCTGACAAAGTATTACAAGAATGGGAGAAAATAGAGTGGGCGAGAATGAGATGCGGCAACCTGAGCAGAGCTGGACAAAAAGGATGGAGGGAGACATACCAATGTAGGATCTGCAGAAAAGAAGAGCAAAGTTTTAAGCACATATGGAACTGTAAAGAACTGAGAGGAAAACTGAAACAGGAAGGAAAAAACTGGTTGGAGGCAATTGAGAAAAAGCACCAGAGAGAAGATTGGATGATTGAAATGCTCAAAGGCAAAGTATCGAAGGGCGCATGCTGGCTCAGCAAAGAACTCTACAAATTGTACCAAGAACTTCAAGAAAGTGAGCAACAAAGTGATCAGTGAGACAAGTATGTTGATACTTACAGGACAATGTATACTGAATGGAACTAACGAAATTTGAACAAAATCATAGAGAACTAGTGACTAAATGTGATAAATTTAGTGATAAATTTTTGTTGTTGAATATATATATATATAAATATAAGTATGAAAATTATTTATAACAGAGTTTAAAGTGAGTACCATTAATTATAATATGAAAAGGATGTGTATGTAATGGAATGTAATTCTAAGACCTCAATCGAGGTGAGAAAAGCAATAATAAACCATTAATTGAATTGAATAGAAGGAGAAGCTTCCGGGAGAAAGTGTAACAAATTTTTTTGATCGTTACTTAGATTTTTTTAACAAAAAGTGGTATTCTATTAGACTTTCAAAAAAACAAATAGACGGATAAAAGTAGCACACACATGAACACAAATGCATTCCATAAAATAGTTATGTTGTGAAATGATTGTTGTCAAAAAATGGATATGAGATTTGATTTAAATGATTATTCATACGATCGCTAATAATAAAGAGTACTCAGCTGATTTTCGAAGTGACACTCTCGTGGAGATTGGCGCTGAGGGAGAGCAGGTTTGCCGCATCGTTTTTGTCACAAATCGTTCACAGTTGAAAAAGTCCGAAGTTGGTTCCGATAATTATTTGGCATATGATTGATGTGGATGTAGTCGATAAAAAAATACCTCGTTTCGAAATTACTTCAATTTGGTTTCACTGGCTAGACGTTTATGTGATATTCAGAGTACACGATCAAATTAGCGCTTTAACAAAAATATAAAAACAGCACACTGAAACTAAATTTTAAAGTGAAGGTCCCAGCCAAAACTCACAAATGCACACAACTACACCTTTTTAAACTTTTCTTTGAAGAACTTACATCTACCTGGTTTCACGCAAGTCACAGCTCAACCCTGGGTGTTGTTGGTTACAATAAAAGTAATACGAGTTCTCGAGCGATCAGAATAATAATTAGCCATGGCTTTGCCTTCGCGAACGAAGAACGCTATAGGCTCCGCCCATTTCAAATACGAATCATCACTCGCTAATTTATTACCCAATGCCAAAAACAGAACATTTTATGAATGGACAAATGTATATTCCTGCTATGGTAAATTATAATACACACGTCCGAGAAACCAATGTAGGAAGAAACTGAACAACAAAGATGTTGAATTCAACTATATTAGACAAGTTTATTTGGTGTTAAAAGATCCCAACGTTTTTTAAACACACTGTTTCCATCTTCAGGGGAGTCATTTTACAACAATAATCTAAAAAAGTTTAATAATAATAATCTCACTAAAATTCTCTTTTCTGTTTGTATTATTTTTATTGAGTTGGCTTGCTGAAGTTTTGGTTATTTATTTTTCTTCTGAATTGGAAGGAAATATTTTTTCCTTTCAACTTTTTATTAAGTTTAGCGATGAATTTTTTGTCATTTTTTTCTGAATTTGGAAAAGGATTTATTTTTTAAGATTTTGATCGAATTTGAAGGGAGGCAATTTTGGTTTTCAACTTTGGTATTTTGGTATTTCCAAAAACTTAGAAGACTTTTCAGAATTTTTGGATCTTTATAATAATCCTCCTTAATTTAAATTTTTTGAGTTAATCTGGAAGGTTTTCGCAGAATTTTAACAGCGTAATTTGTCACTTCCCAAGTATCTTCTCATTAAATCAGTCCATAACATACAACAGACAATTCAATTCACTTTAATACATTGACGGAGGGGGGGGGGGGGTCGTACTTTTTTTATATCATAAATGAAATTAGGGTAAAATGCTATGTTTGTGCATTTGGTTGAAAATTCGAAAAGTGAACTATTTTCGTAGAAAATTTGACTGTTTGCTTGAGAAGTTTTAACGGTTTTAGGATATTTCAGGATATTCTAAGGCATATTCAATTGATTTTAGTAATAATAAGGGATTTCGAAATATTTTCAAAAAATGATGACGTTTCGGGGAATTTAGGTGATTCCAAGGAATTTTTAATTTCAGATATCAGATTTCATGCAATTTCACGGAATTTTATAATATTTTAATGCTTTTCAAAGAACTTCTTCGCAATAATTCTGCAATTTCACAGTATTTCAAAAAAAATTTATATTTTATTTTTGGACTTTTGGAATTGTGATCGGAGTGGACAGTTCAAAATCTGGGTTCGATACCGGGTCAAGGTTGAGAAAACCAAATTAGTGGTGTCTTCATCAGTGGAAGATACCTACCCAACAATATTCTGCTAAAAATTCTGGAGATGACTGTCATTGACGTTCGATCCTATGCAATCGTATCTAGGCAATTGAGAGTCTCACACGGATGTGTATCGAAAATTTTGAATCGCTGCCAAGAGACTGAAAGTATCATGGATGACTACAAGCTGGAAAATCCAGGTTCATTTTCCTGGGAAATTAGCGACAGGCTAATCAAGGATGAAATTTCCGACTGGACTAGTGAAACAAAACTTGACGATGGAAAGACGAGTTCTGCATCAGATTGCGAGAGTGAACCGGGGATTCCCCTGAAGCGTAAACCGTGTCGTAGCAGAACAACCTTCACCGTCCATCAATTAGATAAACTCGAAAGGGCCTTCGAAAGAACTCAATATCCGGACATCTACACCACGGAGGAATTGGCCCAAAGAAGAAAATTAACTGAAGCCAGGATTCAAGTTTGTTTGAAAAGCTGGAGAGTGCGACTTAGGAAAGAATTGTCCTTTACGAGTTCTGGTGGTTATGGATCGGTTGCCTACCCAACCTCTCTCCTGCCTCCAACCTCAACCACCACAAGCCATATGAGCCACCAGCACTCTTCAGTTCCCGTATTTTCCTCATCTTACAAACATAACACATGCCACCATCTTCCTCCAACTCCCAACTCTCTTCTGACTCTGATGGGGCCCAACTCGAACTCCAATCCTGCCTCTGATCAGCCAACATCTACGGTTTTTCCAGTCAGCTCCGTCTTTCCAGTCCAACATCAGCAGCATCAAAGTTGCAGAAACTCTTCACCATCTTGAAAGTTGACAATCCCTATCAGTGAAAACAGAGTTGGTCTTCCAAATCCACCACCAAATCATCAGCAGCATCATAGTTCGCATCCTCATGAAGGCTTTGCAAGTTACTATAGCCAGAACTTCCAGCAGTCTCCGAGACCTGCACCTCATCTGCATTTTTACAGTTGGTACTAATGATATATGTTGAAATATGAGAAAGAATATACAGGATGTCCCAGGCTCAAGTGTCCGGACTCATATAGCTATATGGAAATTGAAAAAATAAATCGAAAATTCCTTTTCGAAAAATCAGTTGAAGTTTTAATTTTGGAGTTATTAAATATTTGAGCTGGACGAATCAGAAGCGCGGTATAAGTTAGTTAGTTAGTTAGTTTTAATGCGGGTGGGAAGCCCATGGAGAG
>CAKNYM010034114.1:0-23529 GCA_932195095.1 Andricus curvator
CTTCTCCACTTCCGGTAGGGAGTTCTGACCTAATTGCGTCTATTTTTACAAAAGTAACATCTTTGTTCATGTTATCAAACATTGATTGAGAAAGTTTTATTTTCCGATCAGCCACCTTAGGATTCTCTTTCTTTTCATTTCCGTCGTCCGACATTATGAATGTCTTTTTTTATATACTAACGTAGTAATTAATTAATTCAAATCTCTAACCGATCCCCTTTTTTATTAATTATTTTTAATTTATTTTTTAATTCTTAATCTAAGTGCATTTTAATGTATTATTAGGAAATACCTCATTGAATTTTTAAATACCAGGCTTAAAATTCAGAGTTATAACTCAATGAATAATTTAAATCCAAATTAATTAACGGTACTTATCGACATTCTTCCTTTTGCTTACACACAATAACATAGTAATCGCCCATTCTAAATTTTAATTACTTCATGTGGTGACAATGAGACACCTGTGCGCCATGAGAGGTTTACGACCGTATTTGTATTTCCGGCACCGAATTTCACAGACGGACAATTATTATTTGCGCAATCATTCCACTATTATTGCCTTGAGTGTCCCACCAGGGGTACCAGTTGTAACATTTCTCTTCTCTCGTTTTATCCTTTTAGCAATTAAATCCTAATGCTCTCACATAATTTTGTGGATTTCTTACAATTTATGGTCCTAATTTGTTTAATAGATATGTTGCATATCGACCAGTTTCAATAATGCAATTAATTATTGAAAATTGGTTCAACTTGCTATTTACTGTGTCCTAATCAGCAGATCGTAACCGATTATTGACGTCGGTTCCAATGCTGGAATGATATTGAAAATAGCCCTTACCATTTTATTATTATTATTAACTAATAACGCAACCCTCGGAATTAGAATGGGTTCCTCTTGACCGACCAAGAACACAAATTTGCTTTTAAGTATACGGAGGCCTTTGAATGAGAAGTAATTTGTCATAAGAAATTCACGTGATATATAATTGTCTGAAGGTCCATAATCAATTATTGCAAAAGACTCGAGATAGAGAACTTCATTTCTCCGATTCATTTTTTAAGTTTAAATAAATTAGTCAATCATTTTTTAGGGAAAATTGGGATCACTCAAGTGAGATATGATTACGCAGGATTTATTTTTGTTAATAATGCCTTTCTAGATGATTAGTCAGACTCACTTTATTTCAGAGAATTATTCCTCTAAATTCGGCAAGGAAGAGCCAAAGATTCCGCACAGCGAGGTCTCCACAAAGTAGAGTGCAAAGCTGTAACGTGGATCATAGCTCGAATTAAAACAAAATTTAAAATTTAGTCCAAAATTCATTCGCACAGCGAGGTCTCCACAGTGATTCTAAATAATAACTCCTTTCTTTCTGTATTTAAGAAAATTTAGTCTCACACAGCGAGGTCTTCATAAGAGAAGTGCATAGCTGTCACGAAACTACTTGTCAATTTACTTTAATTTACCCATATAACTTCTTGCTGGATTGTACTGAATTAAGACAAAACGATGTAAAACATCTAAAGCACCAAAAAGGTTCTTAAAAGAAATAGCCTTTTATTCTTTCGTGATCAACGCGCTTTCTGGAGATAGCTTCTGGCTTGAAGTTCTCTGAATTCAGAGAGAACTTCAAACGCAGCTCACCCTCTGAGATCACAAAATTGAATAGAACTCTCCAAGCTTTTCGACTGGCTTCGGGACCCGCGAAGATCCACGTTATCCCCACCATTTCCTATTAGGATGCGCGGAATGCGCGGAATTATCGATCGTTCAAAATTTGCGAAATCACCTTTACGCGCGAGTTCACATTCGCGTTCGAAATTCACCGTTCAGTCAGGAGTGTATGAAATTAACATTTTTCCCTATTATCTAGAATATTTCATTTCACTGTTAAAAACTATTAAGGTTAAGATTGACCGTCTCACTATGTTTAAAAAACCCACACATGCTCAGAAAAATGTTTAAACTACAAGCTATAAAGATAAGTTCATAAAATACCAAAATGAAAATTTTAAAAATACGCTGTATTGCCAATTTCGATTCTTGGGTCTTGGGGATTTTTTTCTAGTGTATTTCTATGTTTAAAAAACCCACACATGCTCAGAAAAATGTTTAAACTACAAGCTATAAAGATAAGTTCATGAAATACCAGAATTCAAATTTAAAAAATACGCTGTATTGCCAATTTCGATTCCTGGGTATTGGGGATTTTTTTTCTAGTGTATTTCTATGTTTAAAAAACCCACACATACTCAGAAAAATGTTTAAACTACAAGCTATAAAGATAAGTTTATAAAATACCAAAATCAAAATCTAAAAAATTCGCTGTATTGCCAATTTCGATTCCTGGGTCTTGTGGATTTCTTTTCTAGTGTATTTCTATGTGTAAAAAATCCACACAGGCTCACAAAAATGTTTAAAATACAAGTTATGAAGATAAGTTCAGAAAATATCAAAATAAAAAGTTTAGAAATTCGCTGTATTGCCAATTTCGATTCCTGGATCTTGGGGATTTTTTTCTATGGCATTTTTGTCACTATAAAGTTTTCATGTACTTCAAATAATTATCCTTCTATTTGCAAACATGTTAAAAAACATTTCCGAAAACAATCGAAAATTAAATAGGTATGTAAAAAAATTGAAACTCAATAAAATTTAAAAACTCTGCAAACAAGAAATTTTTGAAACCTTTTTTTCGAACGTGGGTAACTAAGCTGCATGTCGATCGATTCCAAATTAATTATACTTTTTTAGGACCCCAAATACGCTACTTCTCCGCGTTGTAGCGTTATTGAATTCCAAAAGTATTTATTTTTGACCCACCCTGATGAAAATATAATACTCCTAGAAGTATTAAGAGCCTACAATACTTTTACAAGTATTATAGGCTCATAATCGTACAGTCAATCCTCTGTCGTGAAACATAAACGTTACATAAAAGATTTAAAGGGATTTCATGGAATTCCAAAAGATATAAAGGGATTTTAAGGGATTCAAAGCGATTTTGAGTTTCCATAGTATTTGAAATGATTCACAGAATGTCAAGTGTTTTGAAAGGATTTCAGGAAATTTCAAAGATTTTTAGTCATTTAAAAGGATTTCAGAAGCTATGGACTGCTGCATGAAATACGGAAACAAGTTCAGGTAAGTCCGTATAAAGAAACAAGTTACGGTTACTTCGTATAAAGAATCAGGCTAGAGTGGCTCTGTATACTTAATCAAGTCTAGTTTTTGACAGTTGGATTTTTGCAAAAAAAAAAAAAATAAACAAGCAGAACGTTCTGCAGCACGTAATAAAATATTAACATATTTTATACATGCAATAGTAAATATTGTCGAGAATTTCATAAAAATTACCTGCTGTAAAGCGGCCTCATTTTGTTTATTTTTTCACCAAAAGTCCATTTATTTTATTTCAATTAAACATGCAGAATAATTTCAAATTAATTCCGAATTACTCTTGAGCATTAATTCCCCAAAATTTTACATTATCTGAATGTCCCAGATGAACTCGTGACCATCAAATTTGCAATGTAAAAAAGAAAATATAGAAGAACAATGCAATCTACATATGTAGAGAGACTCTAGCTACATTCAAATCCTCTAGCATCTAAATTGTTAGTTAAAAATATAAGCATAATAAGAAGACTAAAAAGGTTCAAAAACATGTTTTTTTTCTAAACACAAAACATAACGATTTCCAATTGCTTCCAGGACATGAGCATATTGTTAAGAGATTAAAAATAATTTAAAGTTTTCCCCCCCCCCCCCCCGAATTGAAAATCAGAATTTTAACACTGACAACTTCAAACACGAATATCTCGAGAACTATATCCCGACAACTTGCCCCTTTTTCAAGGACGTGTCTGCACATATGAATAAATTTAGAAGATTACTATACAAGAAAAAATCAATAACACTTACACTTTTTGATACTCCATTCATAGAGTAACCACAAGGCTCGAATAGGAAGTCGTCAATCACCATACTAGGTATTAGTTTGTCGATTCCAGATTTCTCAGTTGCTTCAGCTGCAGATGAACACACCTCTCGTGTGAAAATCGACATCACATCTGGATCAAGGTGAGTCATGAGGATTTCTAAAGTTTGATCAGGTTCTTTGTCTTCTTTCGACGATTTTTCTCTGTTGAGAGTGTATAAATACCAGCAATCTGTGTCTGCAGACCCTAAGCAGTAAGCTTCTCCATCTTGTTACGAAAAAAGATAATACACGTAAATTAGTTGAATTTCATACCATATTTAAGAATTAGTTTGCAAGTAAAAAAAATAATTACCGGGGAAGAAGGTATCAAGTAAAGAAACTTCTTCCTCAAATGCTTGATGGGGTGACATTTGCAGTTCCGGTTTCTTATAGTTTTTACGAGAGTAGAAAACATCCTATGAAAGAAAAAAGTGTGATAATCGTGTATGCAGTTTGTTTAAGCTGTATGATGAACATACAACCTTGCTATAAACATACTAGGATATACAATTGAAAAAGCAAATGTAATCGGCAGTCTCATTCTCCGCCACTTAATGTACGCATAAAGAATCATAACTCATGAAAGTTCAACGACTGATTGATGAGTGTCGAAGCTAAGTTTATTGTCTGTATGTGTATTGTGCAATTCGTAAGATTAAGATGTGTATTTGAGTACATTGTCAGAGCTCTTACTGCCGGTGACATTCAAAGATGATTTTAATAAAAAAATGCCAAGTGTGCGAAATTGAAGGTATAATATAATCCGGCCAAATTGTATAATGTCTAAACTAGCTCCTGATATATTTTATTATGAATATTTTTTCCCCAATTTTGAATTCAACTTTGATTTCACAAATACATGTAGTTGTACTTGGCACCTTTTTTGTACCGCAGATGTTTTTGGTGGGATTTTATCGCAGATGTTTTTGATGGGATTTTATATGTATTTTTTTTACAAAATTATTGTTTTTTTACTACCAATATTCCTGCAGAATGATATTTACAGAGGAGGAGGGGGAATTTTTGGGATTATCGTGGATATCGTCTATTTTGTTAAATTTTTAATCTTCTAATGGCGATACAGTCCCGACTGAAAAATTGGGTACAATGATATGATTGAAATTTTCAAATAGGTATGATATCTTTAATACAATCTATGAATTTAAAAAAATTATAGTATAGGTTTATTATATGCTTATGGGAACTTTATATAGGGCGTGAAAAAATCTATCCAAACAGTACTGGGAACAATTTTTTCTATCGCCATTAGAACAGTTGCACATCGCCAAATTAAACGATATTCACGAAAATCACAAAATTTTCACTTCTTCCCTCTCATTAAATATTTATCCAAATGACAAAAAAATTTGAGTGTGTATACTTGGAAAATGACCAATATAGTGCTATAGAATTGTCAATTATGCGTCAAACCTTTTACCTTCGCCAAACCTCGTCTAGTAGCAGGTTTGGAAAAAGTTAATGTTTTGACAGCTAATTTTGTTCAACCAATCAATCAAGAATACCGTTAATCATTTGTTTCTGCACAGACGAAATTGGTAACTTTTGATAGACTAAATTTTATCTCGACTTCGACTCTGGGAGTTAAGTTTTGGAATATACATGTCGAGCAAAGCCCGAAGTGCGGGCGAATTTAGTACAAAGGATTTTCCTTCTCTTTCTGTTTCGAGTTACACTTCTGATGGCCAACGCCAGTGGTGCATTACTATATTATGTCGATGCAAACGATGTCCTAAAAGGTAAATCCACGGTTATTTTACGTTACACTTTGAAACTATAGTCCTCATTCAGAGAATAAAACAAATAAACAAAAAAAAAAAGGAAATCCGCCATTTTTCTGTGCGAACAAAAACAAAATGATTGAAATATTTAAACCTCTGAAAATAATAGACTGATGTCTCGTTTAATTCAAAAGTTTACTGAACACTTGGCAATGGTTCAAAGCAAAGCAATCTATATTTACAAATTGATCGCATGTACTTGTTGAGCATTTCAAAATATAAAGCAATTTGCGTAAAGAGTATAGCTTGATAATTTCTTCTAAATTCGACCACTGCAGTTAGAAGAAACAAAGATTCATATTATAGATGGAGAACACTTTCAGCAATCCGTCTCATTCACTCTCGTTAAGGATAATGTACCCAGATAGTGTGTTCCAGAAATATATACATCGTTGGCATATTTTTAAACTATTAATCATCATTCACGCTGAAAATAGGTGAAATTCTTTTATACAGGGATCGCAAACTTTTAGTTTGAACTCCAGGTTAAAGGGTTCCTTAAGGGTGTTGGTTAAATCCGACTTTGAATTTTTTTCTTCATAGGTACGGCACTGACTCAATATATATATATTTTTGCCAAGTATTTGAGAACGAAAGAAAGAAAAATTGTGAAATATCCCAGGGTTTGCGAGATCCTCGAATCAATAAAATTTAGAAAAATGAAGCCTTTTACTGTGGAAATCATTATTTTTGCGGAAAGTAAATATTTTCGGAAAGGGAGAAATCTGCGAAGAGCAAACGTCAGCATTTGAACGGCGCGAATAGTTCGCAAATTTACCTTTTCAGTCACAATTCTGACATCATAGAAACATTTTCAGAAGTCATCACGTATTCGAAGACTCACGACTTGATGATGATGAACCTAAAGTTTGCGAAATATGTCCTGAAATGGAGAAAAAAGGGTAGAAAATTGACATGTCCTGTGTGACTCGCGGTCTATAATGAAGGGCGCTCCGATGCTGTGCGTGGCAATGTGTCGTTCGGAGCGCGAAGGCTGGCAAGGTGACAGCTAGCCTGCATACCTTGTTTGCTGATTACAACCACAGTCTCATGGTCTTCACACACACACAGGACATGTCAATTTTCTACCATTTTTACTCCATTTCGGGACGTATTTCGCAATCTGTAGGTTCACCATCATCACAAGTTTCCTTTCTTTCATTCTCAAATACTTGGGAAAAATATATAAAATGAGTCAGTGCCGTACCTATCAAGTAAAAAATTCAAATTCGGATTTAACCAACACTCTTAACGGAATTTTGTTATCAACATATCGGGCCCCGAACATTTTAAATTCCTTAGTGTCCATCCCGCATTAACTATTTGAATTATGCATTACAATTAGAAATTTTAAGAACTTATGGCATGCAATCCATGCGTGCCATACATTGGAACCTTTTCGCTTAAATCCTACTTTAAAAGATTCCTTAAGGGTTTAGGCTTGTATTGTACCTTAAAACTTTTTTGTTGATAGGGCCGGACGCAGACCTTTTAAATTCTTAAGTGTCCAGTTTCAAACCCGGACACTTTAAATTCTTACTGGTCTGGGTCCGAACTGGACCTTTGCTGTATAATTTAGATACCCATTTCACAAGATATAACATTTTCTAAATACATTACAAATTCATCCCATATCCACAATATCTAGTATCTGATCATTTTGAATCTGGAATCGGTCATCCTCAAGATAGTGTCGAACGGAAAAACAGGTCTCGGGCAAAACGTATTTAATTTTACTTTCAAGAATTGCAATATTTTTATATAAGGTAATGTTAAAGAGAGAAAAGATCATTTTCCAGGAAAAAAAAATTTGAAACATACAACAAATATTTAATGAGAAACATTTATTTTTGCCGTACTTTTTTGTCTTATCGATTCTTACCTAATTTTTTTAAATGCTCGGATTTTATTGAATTAAGGGGAGAGCCTCAAGTAATTACACTCAGAAAAAGATTTAGTTGAATGAACAAAATTTTGGTTGAATCAACCCTAGAATAGGGTTCTTATATTGACAACAAAATATTTGGTTGACCCAAGACGATTTTTTGGTTAGTTAATCCAAGCAAATATTTTGCTCAATCCAACCGAATATTTTAGTTATTTCAAATAAGTGTTTTTGCTGGTCTAAGAAAAGATTTTGGTTGATTTATCCAAAACTTGTAATTCATCTAACCATAATATTGTGTCATCTTGTGTGAATTATTATTTAGTGGTTTACTTAGCTACTAAATATCACACGACGAGATAATTCCACGGCAAGCCATTTGCAATATAAATTGTGCAGGATCCGTTCTTTATTTCATTGAAAAAATCGTTCTGTTGTTTTATCAAAAACTTAATCACGCAATCTTAGACAACAGCACAGATTCAAGTAATCTCGCGTATTTTTCACTCAATCCATTCTGTTTCTGTTTCACTTATTTTGATAGGGATCACCGAGATGCAAACGCAAACGAATTACATTTTTATGCTTTTTACGCTACGTTATGAACTCTCGCACGTGGACTGTTATCTTGAAATGGAGTACGCGATCGTGCCAAGTGCCAATGCGTTCATGACTTTTAAGATGCTTTAAACAAAATATTTTGGTTGGAGCAACCACATCTTTTACTTGATTCTAGTAAAATTCTCCCTCAAATTATTTGGTAGAACCAATCAAAAAATTTTGTTGAATCAATAAAACATTTTCTAATATCAACAAAATGATTCAACAAAAACTTTGAAGCAAACGAATTTGGTCAAACAAACAAAAATTTTGTTCATTTAATCAAAATGTTTTATGAAATCAACCTAATGCGATCAACAACACGATTTTGTTGAATAAAGAAATTTTGTTCTGGGTGTATTTTAGTAAATCCACTTCTTTATTGTATAAATCAATGCCATAATATATCAAGAATATAATCAGAAGTTTCAGAACGAAATTCTACGCAATGCACTGGAACTTGGAATTAAGAACGGTTTCGGGCATGGCTTGCAGTAGCCTTGATTGTAAATCCAGACAATCCAAACGTAAGCAGTCAGGGTCGCATGAACCATTTCTGTTGGAGTTAGACGCATGCTGACAGTTGACGCAACTAACGCGCTGACAGTACTGCCCTCATGCTGTTTGTCACGCATGAATAAGCGCAGCCTCTTTCGGTCCCGCGGTCTCCGCATCGCCAAAATGCCGAGGACATCAATTCTCGGAACGTCGTAAATCCGGACTTCTTAAATCCAAGTTTCAGTGTAATGGTTTTACAGGCGGTTACGACTTCACAACGATATTTTACGATGTTAGGAAAATATGGGCCTGGAATTGCAGATCAGCACGAGATGCCGGTAAGTCCACAAAAAGCTTCACTTTTCTACACCGAAAATTTAACGTAGTTTTTCTCAAACCCACTTTTTTCAAATTGGCGTGTAACATAACTCAAAAAATAATTGATAGAATGGATTGCCATCTTCGTATACTTACACATAATTAAATTTCCCACCGTGTGAACCTTAGTTTTTGATGATAATAAATTTTCAACTAATTTTATTACATAATTAAAGGTGAAAACTTTTTCTAAGAAATCGTGTTATCTTTTGGAGAGCCTCCTATTATTAGAATGATGCATTTCTTCTTGAACATGAAGGTTCATCCGGCGCTAAATTTTATCAAGAATCTAAGCCTTTTTTTCTAGGACAAATGCCAAATAAACTACATAACAGCTTCAGGGGGGGGGGGGCACTCTGTGTAAATTTGTGACGGTTCCATTGTTAAAAGAGGGTGGAGGGGTCTGGAGAGGACCGATAATCCGTTAAGTAATTAAGTACGGCCCCTTACGTTTAAATCATCTTAATTAACTTGTAAATCCCTGTTTTTTATTCTTAAAATATGTGGAAATATATACTATGACACAAAGTTTCATCAAGACACTTTCTTAAACAAATTCTGGAAAATCACTTTATTTATAGCAATTTACTTGAGGCTCCCCCTTAAAGCTTATTTTCTCGAGAAAAATATTTTCTACTACTGTGCCATATTCAATTTTTTAAATTAATTTTTTAATGTCTAAAATCATCAAATAATTGTTTTAAAAAGAAAAAACATGTTAAATAAATAATAATATTTAGCATTAATAAATTTATTTTCAAAAATTGGATGTCAAAAAAAAGTTTTCCAATAAATAATTTGTATGTGTAACAAATTTTATTTTCCTGAAAAAAATCTTTTCCCGCTTCAACAATACCATCAATAATAATATCACAATTCTAGAAAGTATAATTTAAATGCATGTTTCCCGATACCTGCTTTCCCGCAAGACAACTGCCTTACATTCCCACTTGATATCACATTGATATAACATGAAAATATTAAATTTTGAATGAGTGAAATTTCAAATTCTTGAATCAATTAAAATACCAAATTGGTATGATTTTGGGAAGATGTGTTGGCTTGGTGCATTGATTGCGTAGGTTCCGCGAAACACTGAACGCATTAGCTCCGAAAATTGACATCATTTTTTAGATTAAATATTTATTCTTTCATAAAATAGAGTATATAGACTTATCAACATTTTTGGGATAAGTATTGACAATCTCTAACCATATCCTACACTATAAACTAGAAGTACTCTGAAAATGCATTATTCGAATTTTTACAATTCTTGAAATAGGTATCTTGTCTCAATCTTAAAATATCTTTTTACATTCTGATCCTATAATAAGAAGGTATTAGATTTGTTTAAAATTTGAGCCCCTCCCCGTTTTTGTCAAATGTCCACGTTTTGAGAGCCCCGGAACCCAAACAAACAGGTTTTTACAAAATGTCTGTCTGTAGATTTTTATTTTTTTAGGATGATAACTTTCAAAAGAATTAAAGTATTGGATTGGGCTTTGGTATAATCTTTAAGTGTCCTAAAATGAAGGTCAAGTTCGTTAGCCAGCCATTTTGGATAAAAATCCAACAAGTGAGCACACTTTGAAAATTTTTGAGAACACTTTTTTTTAATATTTACAAATTCGATGGGCGGATATTAATGGTACTCAAAAAGGCGAACAAAATATTCTTATGACTTTTTTTGATAGAAGAAAAATTATTAGAGTTATAGCATTTACAAAATTCCAAAAAACAAACGAAAATTAACATTTTAAGCCAAACAACGTACGATATGAAAAAAAGTCAAGAGAAGAAAAATGTTTCTTTTTGAACACCCTACAATATTGTTATAAGTCTTTTTTTAATTTTCTTGAAAAATTGAAAATTCAAATTTTTATCACACAACAAAATAATCAAAAATCAAAAATTTCATTTTGCGGTCAAACTATACAAGATAGGAAAAAAGATGAATAGAAAAAAATTGTACACTCAAAAAAGATCTACAAATTTGTTATTAATCACTTTTTGATGGGACGCGTAGTTTTTGTTTCATTTGTAAAAAAAACTGATTTAAGAATAAAATAAATTTGTTGACAAACGACACAAACCACGAAAAAAATTAATAGACAAAATTTGTTCACTCATTCGATTCTTGAGGCCCATATTGCGTGCGGAAAGTAGCCAATTCTAGGGTTTTGCCAAAACGTGACTGTATTTAACCACTGCGCTTGCGCACTTCAAGCATTATTATTTATCATTATTTAACAGCTGCACCTGCGCCTTTCATTCCAAAATTACTTTCTAGAACTGTCGGAATCCTATATAGTAACACAATTTTGCAGCTGGCTTTACGTTTAAAAACTTTCTCACTCGCACTCCTCGTACTTTTCACATACGGGTAAGTAAATAGGGGCCAAGGAACACTGCACAGCGGATGAAGTTTGTTTTTATTGTTTCTTAAATGAAATATTCCTAGCAATTTTTAAAACAAATATCGTGTGTAACAGATGCGGAAAGTGCAGTTTTGACTCGTGTGAATTTTACAACTCGTCCAGAAGTGCCTACTTTGCGCACTTGTCACACAATATACTACTTTTTTATTTTACAAAATATAGTCGTAAAATTTTTATTATAAGACTATCCTTTTTTTTGGTTCAAGGTAAAGAATGGAAACAAAATTATTTTGTTTAAGAAAATCGCATACACATTTTCTAGATTATATCAGATTTCTCCTCCATGTACACTCTTTTCGTGAATTCACATATCGAAATCTAACTCATAATTCACGGTTGCCTTGACCGAAAAGAAACCCCAGGAGCCCTGGGGTTCGACCCTTGTGCTGATACTGATGAAAATGTTTCTACATACTTCTACCAAGGTTCTAGTGGGTCAGAATCCACCTAAACTCCCCTCGCCTCTCTCATCTACCATCGTATAGTCACAAAACCACCTTCAGCTCATCCCTTCTTTTCCCTCATCCATACGTCCTGTCATTTCCTCCAAACAAGTAAAGAAAAAAAAGTTGATATCGGTTAATATCTTCTATTCTCTTTTTTAAATTTACAATTAAAAATTTTTTAAATTAAAAAAAATTTGCCTTATTCAAAATTTTTTGAAAATGTACAAAAACATGTTTTTTGGATTGAATCAAACCTGGAATTTCTTCAGCTTGAACCAAAGAAACATGTTATTACTTTTTATTCATGTGAAACATGTTTTTTCGTTGTGTATATAACGTTCCAAAACCGCAAAAAAAATGAAATCCCAAAAATCCTAAATCACGACAAAAGTTTTTTTCCGAAAAAGCAAAATGATAACATGTTTCTTTGGTTCAAGCTGAAGAAATTTCAGGTTCGACATATTCAACTTTTTTTTAATGTGTGCATATGACTCAATAAAAAAAATATGTTTTTGTACATTTTCAAAAAAATGGTTACTGCGCGAAAAATTTATTTTTAAATTTGGTATGTATGTATGTATACCATTAAGCCATTTCCCTTTCAGGGTAGGCGTGACACTACCCGATTCGGGTAGTGTTTCTAGGTGGATAGTTTTCTTGTAGTTATAAATAACTACAAGTTTGGGCTCACCACAATAATTAATTTAATTAATTAGTAATTAGTAATTAGTAATTTTTTATTATTGGTCACTAGTAAAAGCTGTAAATACAGTAGAAGTCCGATAAGTTTCTCATTTCGGGGCTGTAGGAGCGGAAAATTCCAGGAATTGCGGACTTATCGGATGCCCCCTCTAGTAGCACGATATTAGGTGCGCGCATGCGTGAGAATGATGCGCAAACCATAAGCAAAATAGCACACGTAGTGGGAGAACCCCAATTAGTGTGCGTGCCGTGCGTGTGATGACGTTTTAAGGGGAGTGTACACTTATCGGACGGCAACTTATCGGACTTCTACTGTATAACAAAAATTCATCATAATTTTTGAACCAATAGGAAATATTTTGAATTTGAAATCGTTACATTTTAGTGATTAACATTTTTTTTCACTTTTGTCGAATGCCAACCCACAAGTTTTTTCCCCCTCAGCTCCAGCGATTTGATTTGTTTGAGCACTTTGACTCCGCCCTACTCTTCAGTGCTCTTAAACTCAAATAAAAAATTATTCAAGTTAGAATTTTAACATTGCAGTTGATAAATTTGGAATATTCAATTTTTTAATTAGGTAGGTATATAAAGTGTTAACCTTCTAATACTTACACCAGAGACTCGCTATTTGAATGCGCGATCGAGCGCGTTATATGAATTCCTAGAATTGCTGGTCCCAACAGTTTCTCAGGGGGCAGGGCGAGAGACGGTTGCGACTCCGCCTCTGAAGGGACGCATGCACTATACTACTCAGTCAAGTAGATTGCGCAATATTATGGAAACGGTTCAGGCGGCCCTGACTGTTTACCTTTCGCTGCACGCGTTATATGAACAAGGCCATTTTCAGACAACCCCCGAGATTGTTCATCTATCGAGTCTCTGGTGTATTTAAAAATTACTATATATTTTGTAATATTATTGGTACCTTATTTATTTATAAATAATTTATTTAAGTGCTATAATTGCATTAATTATTATTCAATAATGCGTACACTTACTAAATTCAGAGAATTTTCCGCGTAATTCAAATATTGTATTTTCAAACATTGTATATTCAAAGAGAAAATGGGAAAAGGCGGAAGATTGTTGAGAATAGGGAGGAAAAAGGGGAAACTAAGAAAACCAGGGGAAGACTGTGCACCCTGCAATTCAAAAATCCATTTTTAAACCAATTTTGAGATATTATGTTTTTAACATTTTTGAAACAATAATTAACAATTTTGTATTAAAAGCGTTTGAAATTTAAAAAAATATATATTAAACGATTTTGAGTTGAAAACTTTCCAATTCAAACCTTTCGGGGCGTGCGCGACCTTGAGATTGGCCGGATATGAAAAGCAGCGCCCACAGTGGATAAAGCCTGGAATCGATGTTGGATAGAAAATGAAAAAATACATGCATTGAATTCAATTCAAGTTTGTTTTACCAAAAATAAAATATATTATTTCTTTTAAACGCACTTAAGGATTTTTAAAGAAAGATGAATAATAGTGGAACCAATTTTGCATGATTGTGAGGGTAAAAAAACACCATAATCAGTGTAACGGGGTACAGAGGTACCCACCTCCCTTTTTTCAATTTATTCATTCGTAAGAGGAGAACAAACGTGCGGGACATTAAGGATCCACTGTAACTATTTACCAAATAGTCCCGTAGCACGGAGCACTTCAAATTACATTTCCAACTCCATAATAATATTCAAAAAAAACCCTAAGACCACCCCTACCACTTTCACCTGAACAAATCCCAAGTGCCTTCATGTAAAACACTCCAAAGACTTAGAAACTTGAAATGATGACAGAAGTCACCTTCAGAAAACCACAAGTTATATTTCTAACCCCCTAATAATATTCAACAACTCCCGAAAACCACGCCTTCACACAAAACACTAAAAAAAATGTTTTAATTTGAAATAATCCCACAAGTCACCTTCCAAACACTCGAAGTTATATTTCCGGTCCTATAATAAATTTCAACAACCCCCGAAAACCACTCGAAGTTGAACTTTTTATGGTGGGTACCCGGATACCCCGTCACACCGATTAAGGTGCAAAACAAAGTCTAACTTCCCCAAAGCTCTCGTGGAGTTTCAGCTTTGAAGCATGTGCCCGACATAAAATAATTTTAGTTTGAAGACACAAAGGGTACCCGGGTACCCCGTCACACACATAAGGGTTAAATCCGTTTCAATTGCATTGCCTGTCTAAACATAATCTATACTGCATGTCAACCGAAATATAAATAGGCAAACAAAATAAATAATAATTAAAACGGGATTTGAAGTTGTAAAGCACTCAATTGAATTTCATCTCGAAACGAAACACTGAACAAAGGCAAAGGTTTAGCTGTGATTCATATGGTGCGAGTTCAAGAAATAAGAGCGAATAGAATCAGTAAAAAAATCAAATGCAGTGTGATCCGATAAACTTCCATAAATTCCCCCAATATATGATGTTAAACTATAGGTTCCTCATAAGTAAATAATACACTAGAACTTTGATTGAATGAGTCCGGATTTACTGCACGGAGAAAAATGGAAGGTCATTTTAGCCATTTAGATGTGCAGACAGACTATATTGCAGGGTCAACTACAGGACAGCCCTTGAATATGGCTAAAGCGACTATCTCTAGAAGGTTAAAACAAGAGGTTCAAATCAATCATCTCAGAGTGTCGACTTGGTCATCTAGGACGGTCGACTCAAGCGTCATAGAGAGTCGAACCGATCATCAGAGATGGCGGAACTGATAATTATAAAGGGTCGAATCGCTTATCATAGAAGGTCGATTTGGTCATATCAGATAGTCGACTTGAACTCCTCGGACAGTCGACCTGGCCATCTTAGGGGGTCGATTTGATTATCCTACATTATCTTTATTTGTTGTCCTTTTCCTACATATTTCAGTCTCTCTCTTATAAGAGACTGGAAATTATAAAATTAAGTGGAATCTATAAAACCTGAAAATTTGTATGAAATACATGAATTCTGAAAGCATTTTTTATTCTTTGTGGAGAGTGAGGTGTATGAGACACAATTTTATATGCAAAAACAGTGCACATTGACAATATATTTTTTGCAAAACGAAAGGCTAAGGACACGCCACGGTGTCACACTGAATTGTAAGGTTTCAAACATTGAAGTGAATTCAGAAACCAATATCCCACATCTCGTTACTTTCTGCATCATAAATGAATGCTGAAATTTTTTGCACGTTGTCAGTTTGAAACCACACGGTGACAACAAATTGATAGCTGAACGTCCAGTTACGCCTTTTTATCCTAAATCCCTTGAAAGAATCAAATTTGACGTTGAAAATTCAAAAGAATAAACTTAATTCACTTTCAATCATATTCTCTCTTATGCACTTCACTCTCCACGCATATTTGAAATATCAAAAAGCAGTTTGAACTTTTTTAAAATATGTTTAAGTTCAATAAACAGCAAATGTGACGCTGAACGGCTCAATGACATTCACTCACTCCGAAATTGCTCTGAACCACGGTGCTTCCAACTCTCGTATCCTTTCACCAATTTCACACTGCATCCATCGCGTCGAAAACCGGATTGGTTGAGGTTGGCGCGCTTATTTGAAATGATTGAATGTGAAAAGCAGTTTTAAACAGCAAATAATAAGAGTAAAGTTATTAAAAATAACACTTTGCTCACAAGAAGGACTTGTAAAGTAAAATTTAATTTATTTATTAGATTTTTTCCTTAAAAATAAATGATAGATTTTAATTTTTAAAGAAAGGAATATATTCTTCATCTTAAATATGAATTTACAATAATTGCTAATATTCTTATGCACTTTACATTTATTATTTGTTGTGAACATATGACTTACACATTTATTCATTTTAAATAAACACGCCAACGGTAACTAATCAGGTTGGCTCTCCGCGATGGGTCATTTGCTCTTCCGTGGATGGTCGAAATGAGTGAAAACAAGATGATCGTATTGCCCATCCCGAAAGGATACTTCGATTATCCCTGATAGTGCGTCTGACCTTCTTACAACACTCAGACTAGCCATAAACTAAGAGTCTCTCTGAATATGTCGACAAAATTCTGAAAGGCTCTTTACACCATCTAGAAGAACGGACTGTCTCTCTAAATATTGACCCTCTAACTTTGACCATCCATTTTTCTCCGTGTGCTTCCGAGAATTGTTGCCGCGGCGGTTTCGGGCTGAGAGTGGTGCTCCTCAGGGGCGATAGAGGGTGTTAACCGAAGCGTGAAACACCAGCAGCGTAGCGGAAAGGAGCAGTGCGCGGGTACTCACTTGCGTATATTTTGTAATTTTAGGAAATGGTTCACACGGCCTTGACTGTTTACGTTTGAAAGGTCTGGATTTACCACTGAAGGCCAATGAAGCCATCCCCGAAACCGCTGGTAAATCCAAGTTACAGTGTAATTAGATATACCGCTAATTTTTTGTTTTTTTGGACTGCCTTCTGCCATGGTTTTCAAAATAAAAAGTAATTACTACCTCGCAACACATTTTTCAAAATCACACAACCTAGCAAATTATTTTATTTTTTGAAATCGCTAAACTTCAAATTCAAAATAACCATTAACCAACCTAAAATACTCAATTAAATTTTAATTTTAATGAAATGTACTTCCAATAATAGATCGTAAATAATCGAACATATTTATATTCAACTACCTGATTAATACGATGATTTCTCACAAAACCTTCTAATTTATATTTATATGATGAAAAAAAAAGAAATCCTCAAATTTTCAAAATATATTTTGTTCCTAGAGGAAACTTCCGGGGCGCGTTTGGTAGAGAAACGTCGGTCAGACGGAGCGGTGGTGGATATGTGGGGATTAAGAAGGTGGTGAGGCTGATATGGACCATACATGATGAGAAAAAGGTAGTGGGCAGTGCGATGATGTAGTGCAAATGAAGGTGCAAAGGTTGAAGTGGTTTTGTAAGAAAAATTCGGCTCGGAAAAAAGCACGTGTGGGTTTTGAGGTTAGAGTGTAGCATCGGAAGGATGCGAAAAAAGTTGAGAAGCGCAAGCGCAGTGTTGGGAGTACCAAAGTTAAATAGAGCAGTGGACTGGGCTGCGATTAAAAAGAGACGAGAAGGACAGAAACGAAAAGAAGAGAGAAGGACATGCACAAGTATGGGTGACGCCAGAGAAAGAATTAAGTACATGTGCAGAACAAGGATACAGGAAGTACACAGGCTGCTGGGAACCGCTGTAGTTCGCAGTGCTGTCAGGTCTGGCGATTTTTCTTCAGATTTGAGGAAATCTTTGCATGTCTGCGATTTCCGAAGAATTTGAGGAAATTCGTTTAAAATCTGAGGATTTTCTAATTTATCCTTTTGTTTTAATTTGTTTCTATAAAAAGCATTTTGCTGGGATGCCCAGTGATAAAACGCTGAACGTAGAACCAGGGAGGAAAACGCAATAATGAGACGCCACGCACCCTGAGTTACGAAATTTGAAATGGCTATATAGATCCGGCCGGCCGTCATGGCCGTAGCTAGGGGGGATTGTGGGGCAATGCCCTACCTTAAAATACCAATGCCCTACCTTAAAAAATACAATCAACTAAGATAATGTCCCGGGAATTTTTACTTCCGCCCTACCTGTAACCACCGCTGCCCTACCTTAAATTCAACTCTAGCCACGACCCTGCCGGCCGTGGATGTGTCTTGCAACAGGATTGGTGGACAAAATTTCAAACACTAACCACAAAAAACTTACGTCGTTTCCCTACGAAAATTTGAATTTATTTCATTATATTGGTTATTTCGTCTTTCAAAAGCTTATTTGATTGGATGATCTATGCCACGCTGACATTTTTTTACTGTTTGTGATTGAATGAAATGCCATAAAGTTCATTATCTAAGAATACATGTTTTTCATGCATTATGATATACGGTGTCTGGTGATCAAACGAGTTGAATCAAGTAATTAATCTCTTCAGATGTCTTCACTTTTTATAATTTTATACGCAATGTAAAAATTAAGAAATGTATTTTAATACTTCGTTTCTTTTAAGGGTAAAAAAGTATTTAAAAATCATTTTTATCGAGAAGGAAGAGGAGCGATGAGGAAAGAAGGTAAAAACTTAATGTACAGGTACAGGCGTGAAATCAAAATATATGAAGGCGAAAGTTGGAAAGACCATTTGGAAGTGGAACGAGGAAAAGTCGTGGAGGATAGATGGAGGAAGGATCCTGAGATTTAAATCAGGAGAGAAGATGGCCAAAATTCTGCGAGGGTGTGGAAAATAAAAAGGCTCAGGACTGTGGTTGGAAGAGGACCTGACAGAGAGAGAGAGAGAGAGAGAGAGAGAGAGAGAGAGAGAGGAGTTTGTTCATCACTTAATAATAATAATAGAAAAAAAGAACGCGAAGCAAAAAAAGTCAGAGAGCGGAGACACATACCCTGTCACTTCCGGACTAAAAAAACACAATTCAATGAGGGGGGGGGGGGGGGGGTGAGTTAAATGAAAAAGCAAGTAAGGAAAAAAGAAATAGAAACTTGAAAGTAGAGGTATGGATAAATATGTCAGAAAATTAAGAAAATCAGAATGTTAGAATTATTAAAAAGTTTATTTTTTTGTTGGTTTAAGAGTATGGTAATAGATCGTAAGCCCATGACATAAATGGCAATGTGATTGGGATAAAGACAATTTTCACCTGATAGGTTCGACTTACGATGACGAACGTAAAAATGCGTGCCTTACAGGTCTGAGTGGAAGAGGTGAGCGGTGGCGACCTGGCAAAGGTGCCAATGTTTATGGTTCATTGATGTCACTCGGATAAGCTTGAAAATTTGTGTACATGTATAAGATGACATAGAAATAGCACCTGTGAATTGTAAGGCACTTTATCTGGATGCAAAAGTGCTATAAGGCACCTTCAAAGTTGCCGGAAATTCTGGTAAAATTTCTTGATATTGATTTTACAGGAAAAAGTTTCAAATAAAATTTCGTCTACTCCGAAAGATGCATATTTTCATTCTTATGTAATTTTTTGATCAAATTAATACATTTAGAGAAAACATCGATTAAAAAAATCCTATAACAATCAAAAGCTGTTTTTCTGTACAGCAAGTCATTTTTTTGAAAATTGTCAAGAGATAAAAGATACTCCCCTGCAGGTGTACTCCAATATTACTCAGGAATATTTTATTTAAATGTTTACATTTACGAAGTTATGTGCATTTTTCATTCTTTTTCCCATTTTTCCTTTCACCTGTTGCATCCTTAACAATTCAGAAGAAGGTGTTCTCAAAATTAGTACATCAATAGTGTAAGTCTTGTGTAACAAATTGGCGTCAGCTACTTTCAGGTAAAATAATAACTTATTCTGCTATAAACAATAATAAACAGAGTCACGTACTCAGCTTCTAATTATCGTAGAAGGTTGTAATAAAGCTGAATATTATTCTAAAAAATTAAGTAACAAAATCGCTTTACTTTAACATTAATTATTGTTGTTAAAGATTATATTTTTATCGTTGGAATGTATTCGATCTTTATAACCGTGACGAAAGTCAATTTTCCGGACGCAGCATGTGGTCGTCTCACATTTTTCGATGGCCATTGGCGTAGGCCTAGACGGTTATATTGCTTGTAGCAGAAGTTTCGTTACAAATTCTTCGTAGTGCATTTTTAATGCAATTCTATAATATACATTCAGAGATATCATTATGCTACTTCGAAATACAAAGTGGTTGAGAATGTGAATGCGAAAGGATTTATCCATTTTTCCAAAATTCTTTTTTTGGTTGAAATCAACAATATAGTGAAATTTTATCTTCTTTCTTGGGTCAAAATAGAGCGCTTCCGTTTCAAAATCTATCTTTTTTGTAAAAAATGTCATTTTTTAGGTTGAAAATTTAACTATTTTGATAGAAAATGAATCTGATTTGGTTCAGGATTAAACTATTTTGTGAAAAATTCGTCTTTTTTGGTTGACTTCAACTGTGGTTGATTTCAAATTAAAATATTTTTTAGTTAAAGTAATATAAACTATTACATTTTTCGCTGAGAATTCATCTGTTTTGGTTGAAAATGTAATTACTTGGTTGCAAATTTTTTTGCGACTCTTGGTTGAAAATTCGGCTTGTTCGTTTTAAAATTGATTTCTTTTGGTAAGATATCGCATTTCTTGTGGTTGAAAATTGAACAGTTTTAGTAGAAGATTAATCGAATTTCACTGAAGATTCAGCTTTTTTGTTGTTGAAAATTCATCTTTTCTGGTTAAAAATTTAACTACTTCCCTGACAGTTAAAATATTTTGTTAAAACTTCAGTTCTGTTGATTGAAAATGAACAATTTTTGTTGAAAATTCATACCTTTTGTTTAAAATGTAACATTTTCAACCTAAAAAATGAAATTTTTGTACCAAAAACGATACATCTTGAAATAAAAGCGCCCAATTTTCTACCAAGAAACAAAAAAAAACCCACCATATTGTTGATTTCAACCAAAAAAGACGAATTTTGAAAAAATGGATAAATCCTCAACCAAAAGAGATTAATTCGCTTCGCTCGCAAGTTTCAGCGCGCCTAGGGAGCGCACCTGTTGGATCTCGCGCTTCGCGCTCGATTAGGTATTCATCTCGCGCTTCGCGCTCGATAATGCATTCACCTCGCGCTGCGCGCTCGGACACATTTGTCGTCTAGGTTTTCACACTTCGTGTGCTCGCTATTGCGCGCTTCGCAGGCTAATACTCTCTTAGTAAGCTTCATCGTTATGACCTGCTTTTGGTTTAATTATGTCAGTTTTACATAAAAATAAGAACTAATTTACTTAAGGTTCTATCGACCTTAAGGAACACATTCTCATCACGAAACTCGCGCTCGATATTTGGTATGATCATCATGTGAACCTCGCGCTTCACGCTCGTTTCTGTTCATCGTATAATAGAAACACAAAAGTTTGAGCGCGCTTGCTGCACGCAATTTGGTCGTCGCGCTTCGCAACGACCATATGTTATGTTCAATGTTCTTCAGATAAAAATGACTAAAGTTGTATTTGATTTAAAATGAAGAAGGTAATTCCTTCACTTCAGCGTATATTTCCGTATCTTTATAATAAATCCTACAATCAGAAAGATTTTTTTTCAACTATCTGAAAAGGGGAGAAAAAAAGTATATAAGTCGTTTTTGGAACATATATCTTGCTTTTTCATTCATAATCAAACCGACCCCTTGACTACCATGTGATTCCCTATCTACTCCTGACCATATTTCAAAACCTCAATCAAAGTTTCAGTCCATTCCGAGGCTACTTTATTGTTTGTATTATTCATGTTTAGATTGTACACCCAACTACCACCTTTATGCGCGAAATTTGTTGTGCGAGTCGAAATCATGCCCAAGTTAAGTAGTGATTCATCGTATAGTGGAGAGTCCAGTTCTTACGTCAGTCCAACCGAAACTTCTGTTACGGGGGGAGGGGGGGGGGGGCGAGGACAAGGAATGGAAACCGAGAGAGTCGCAATTGGTTGATGTTTTATACTGAGAAGGTCACCAGCCTTCAGCAGCGTTGTATTAGATAGGAGTTCATATGTTTCCATCTGCGCATTCCCGGCCCACCTCTAAACGAGGAACCAATAACTCTTTTTTTTTAAATATATATATATATATATATTCATTTCATCTATTTGGAACATATTTCTTGAAATATAAATGTAATAGTCGAATTTTTTCACAGAAATTATTTTAGTAAACAAAGATCAAAACGCATTCTGAAATAAAAGTCAGATTTTCAGTCAGAATAAATTGTTTGAATTATTATTATATTTTATTGTTTCAATCGTTAGAAATAGTATTGAGAACATAAAAACAATGAAATATTGTGAAAAAACACACCCGAGATGAAAAATAAAGTAAATAAGCAAAGTTTTGATGAGAATGTGCCCGCTTATCTTATGTGACCCATGAGAAATGTGTAGATCTTTTTTGAATGCACAATTTTAGTCCAGTCATGATTTGTCGTATCTTGCATAGTTTGACCGTGAAATTGATTTTTTTGATTTTTCATTATTTCTTGTGCAATAAAAATATGAATTTTCGATTTTTCAAGAAAATTCAAAAAGTCGTTATGATAATCTTGTAGGACGTGCGAAAAGAAACACTTTTCCTATCTTGACTTTTTTTCGTATCGTGCGTTGTTTGGCCGAAAATGTTACTTTTCGCTTTTTTGGGGGGATTTTGAAAATGCTGTAACTCGGACAATTTTCTTTTTATCAAAAAAAGTCGTAAGGATAAATTGTTTAGATTTTCGAGTACTATAAGCGCCCGCACATATAATTTTGAAATTTGGAAAAAAGTGGTCTAAAATTGTTTGAAAATGCTCTAACTTTTTGAATTTTCATCCAAAATGGCTGGTTAACGAACTCGATTTCTCTTTTTGCCCCCTGAAACTGTGTGCCAAAGCACAATCTAATCCGATTAGTCTTTCAAAAGTTATCCGATATACAGACGACAACGACAACGACAGACAGACACCGACGTAAAAACCATTTTTTCTGACTCAGGGGGCCTCAAAACGTCGACATTTGATGGAATCCGCGAAAGTCATTTTTCACATAAAACCAATACTTTCTCATTATGATGAGAATGTAATAAAAGTTAGATTTTCAGTCAGAATAAATTGTTTGAATTACACAGGCCAACAATTCTCAGAACCAGAGACCAGACCTAGTATTCCCGAAGGCTTTTGCTGCGCTGAATCCGAATCCGACCGCAGAAAAATTCCAGCACCCTCAGTTTTCGAGATATTCTAACCTAAAAGGGTCAAAAACCCGTTATTT
>CAKNYM010034115.1:0-21123 GCA_932195095.1 Andricus curvator
CTATCGAAATCAAGAATATCGTTTAGAGATTTTATAGTAAGGATCATCAGGATTCATGTAATTGTACGGAATTTTATAATATTTTAATGAAATTTTAAATAATTTATTCGCAATAATAGAGGGTTTTGAATAATTTCCTAGAATTTTGTATAGGGCTTATAAGGTTCAAGGATATGTTGAAAGATTCAAAGAGATTTTTAAGGGATTTTAACTGATTTTATAAGATTTCCGAGGATTTCAATAATTTTCAGGGAGTTTAAAGGTTTTCAATTAGGTATTTTAATGCATTTCCCCAGATATAAAAGGATTTCAAATATTTCAAAATATCTTCAAAGAATTAAAATTTTAGGGAATTGAGGCAAAAATATCCATTAAACAAAGTTTTTTCATTATTTTTGAATTCATTCATTTAATATTTTTGTTTTGTCGGGCTTTGCACTATTTACTAAATGTGCCCTTAGATTTGGGGATCTACTTTTTTAGATTTGACGACAGATTGAACAAGAAGTAAAAATATTAAAAATCTTTATTAAAAGGTTTCGATCTTCTAGATTGTTGCCGAGAATATTAAATTAAGTAATTTGAGAAAATTGTATAATCTTGCTTTATATCACATTTTGTTAACGTTTAGTATAATCGAAATCATTCTTCAAAATGTTTAGATTATATTTGGTCACGGTTAGCTTTTAAAAAAATGTAGAAAAATGCATGAACAATATTTATTAATTGAAGATATGTGCTCGTAAAAAAAAAAATCCAGAACAATTAAGTTTTTGATGAATACTTTTTCTAGTAGATGACACAGCTTTTTCCTGTCCAAAACTTTCGTTTCGTTACGTTACGTTATCCAAAGAGTACCGAATATTTTGTTTCCTTCTTGTTACGTTTATGCAGATGGGAACAAAATTAAAAACAAAATTGTTATAACGTCATATTTTACCCATCTGCCTTTTGATATTTACATAAGATGTACAAGGATTCAAATAAACTATTTTTTACAATTACGCGTGATTAAAAAATGTCGTTACAATTTCGGTATTTTGAATAATGTGACCTAAATCAAGTAAATATAGTTACTTTTTGGCATTATAGAAACAGAACGAAAATCACGAAAGTATTTTGTTTTGTTTCGGTCGCGTCCCTGCTTTTTAGACGTTTTAATTTTCGAGGAGTGAAAAGTTCCTTTATGGCATGTTCCATATTATTTTTGTTTTTTTAAATTTTAATAGCTTGTAATTATTTGATAATTCGAGCATCTCGGGTAGTAAATAATTTAACAGTATTTAATAAAAAATAGCTAATGTAATAAAATAAAATAAAATAGTAGATGTTTGGCAAAATTACGTAACATAGGCGGGGGGTCCCAAGAACATAGCCAATATTTTCTCGAAAATACGATTATTGGTTCAGAAAAACAGACAAATTCTAATATATGTTGTGACAACAAGATTTATTTATAATATTATTTTCCAAATTTTTTTGCAATTTTATAAATCTTCAGCATTAAAAAAATTCTCTGTTAGTTTTTAGGGTTTCGTCGCCCCGGGCAGAAACACTTGTAGTCGCGGTCGGGTGTCTGTCCGTCGTACATTTTCCCCGAAAGGTGAGGCTTGGGCATGTCGGAAAAGTAGTGGAAGTGAGGGGACGTGAGGGGACGTGAGGGGATTATAGATGGAAACTGAGTGGCGAGTGAGTGGGGGAGGGATGGTAGAGAGGTAAGGGTGTGATGATAGGGGAAGTGAGGGAAGCGGAAGTGGGAGTGGGGAAGTGAGGGGTTTGCAGGGGTAGTAGGGGAATCTTGGGGAAGCAAGGGGAGTTCTACTGTTGCAAGCGAGGGAAGGGGAATTAGATTAAAGGAGGGGGGGTAGGAAAGGGAAAGCATGGGCGGGGAAGATTTGAACGATTTAATTAAAGTCTTAATAGGCTACGAAACCCTTTTTAGTAGGCGCGCGGCGCCTACTTACTTTGATTAAATTTTTTGCATGGTTTTGCAACCTTCTTGAACTTTTTGCATTTTTTGGATCTCAACGGGACAAATCTGTTTTGCTTTTGCTTATTTCAATTAAAAATAAGAACCGAAGAAAAGTTTTCCCTTCATTTTATTTGTACTGGATAACTTCTTTTGATCAAACTTTTCAAGCCTCAATCCATCCATTTTTGTCAAATATCCACGTTCTGAGACTGTCTGTCTGTATGTTTGGCTGGCTGTATGTCTGTCTGTGAGCATGATATCTTTTGAAAGAATCAATCTATTAGATTGTCCTTTGGTACACTCCTTTAGTCTCGAAAACTGAAGGTCACGTCCGTCAGCCTGCTATTTTTGATAAAAATTCAAAAAGATGGACCATTTTCAAAATTTTTGAGACCATTTTTTTCAAGATTTAAAAATTCTATGCATGGCTATTCTTAGTACTCGCAAATTCGAACAATTCATCCTCACGAATTTTTTTCGATAAAACAAAAATTATCAGAGTTATAGCATTTTCAATAGGGGAAACCGCCCTACAGTAAATAGGAAAAAATTCAGCAGCATATAACTGCATCAGTTTCTAAAAATAAAGAAAGATTATCGTTGTTTAATAAAGCTTACATATTGAATTGAGTATTCTTACAGAAAAAATATCACGAAATTAATCAAATAGCTGTATTAAACATTTTTATTAAACCTGGTCAAGGCTACGATTTTGACACCTTTGTCCATCAATAGATAATCGTTTCTGGTATTGCTTCTGGGCAAGACAGAATAATCAATTCCAGATAATTAAAATTTATCATTAGTATACTTACAATTAAAATAAATTTATTGAGTAAATTATAGTTGAAACTATGATTATTTTACGAAAATCGCAATAGTTTAAATTATTGACATTTTTTATCTTTGATATACCGTGAAATTGGTACTATTGGTACGAGATGTTTAATCTTTATACAATTTAACCTGACTTGCGATGACAGAAAAGTGCAGCATTTTTACATACCTCAATCCTAAAAATGATATCTTTCCCGAAAGGCTCCTTAAGACACAACTAAAATTTATGAGCTTTTTAATAACCAATAATTTACACTATTTCCTTAGCTTATTATTCACAATAATTTGAATTTAAAAACTTCACGAATAAAAATAAACAAACACAACCTTTAACTTAAAACCAAACTTAAAAAAACTGCGAGATAGTCGCAGAGCTGCCAATTTTGACAGCAACGCTTTTTGTAATTTTCCGATTATCTACTGTTGGTTATCTACTTTTGGAAAATGTATTATCTAATAAACAGTCCTCAAATATTTATAAATATTAAAGAAAGAAGACTTTGTATTAATAAATATTGTTCATTAAGGTTCAAGCTTCGATTCTAATGTATAAACATGTCATAAAAATGTTTCATTAAGTTAACAAGTATGAATAAAGAAGAGGTGAATTTTTTTTCAGGTTAAAAATTAATTTTTTGCTCTAACACATTAATTAATTATAAAATTTCCACGAAAGCTCGTTAAAAAATATAGTATCCTTGCTGAAACGTACTAACAAAAGTAATCAACATTTTTTGTCAGTTTTCCAGTTAATTAAGATTATCTACTGTAAATCATTATCTACTGTAGGGTGGTTTCCCCTATTCAAAAACACAAATAAAAATGAAAATTTTAAGCCAAAAAACGTACGAAATAAAAAAAGTCAAGATAAGAAAAACGTTGCCTTTTGGAAGCCCTACAAGATTATCATAATAACTTTTTGAATTTTTTTGAAAAATCGAAAATTCAAATTTTGATCGCACAAAAAATAAGGAAAAATAAAAAATTTCATTTTACGGTCAAACTATGCAAGATGCGAAAAAAGATGGAAAGATAAAAATTTTTGATCAGCGTCCAACGCTGAAAAAATGTGTGTCTTGAATATTTGAAAATTTGGATTCTCAAACTTTTTAAGATGACATTTGCAATTTAGAGGAGAGGTGTCAATAAGTGGATTATTTTGACCCCGGTTCACTTCAGTTATACCATACGTTCCCTAAAACTATCTTTTAAGATAATAAATGAAATATGTGAGTTTCAAAAGTATCCTCAAATGTTCTCGGATTGAAAAGAAGGGTCGCAGTAAGACATCCAAAACTGGTTTCTCCCATTTTTCTCGAAAACTATTGATTTTAGCACAAATATGCTTATAACTAAAAATATTCTTTTTTCCAGAAACTCAATCCTTTTTAGATAATTAAAAATATTTAATTGGAAACCATGAATATTGCGTCCTATTTCGTTTTACGATAATTATGTACAAACACGAAAGGAGATCGAAATCCGCTTGGGGCCAAAAATAGTGCTTATTGACTTGTTTTAAACAGCAAAGGGTACAAAATAAATTGTTTTCGATTTATGCAGCTGTACTAACGGAACACTATATTCACGATAAAATCGATGGACCCGATTACCTCTAGGTGAAAGCATCAAAAGCTCTGCTTTTACTTCATCAATGTCCAACGCTCGCTAAAGCAGAACTGAATGGCCGATTGATTGATGGGTAAATGTCTATGTGCACGGCCTTAACTCGTTATTTTACTTATGAGTAATTTATTTTGAATATAAAAAGCTCGAAAACTCCTATATCCGGCTACAAAAATACGGAAGCTATCGACATTTTTCTTTATACTTTCATATGCAGATGAAAAAGAACTTTTATGATTGGAAATCAAACGTTTCTATAAAAGCGATATCACAAAACTCCTGTCAAAATAAATTCTATGAATACATACAAATTTCAATTTAATAATTTTAAACTCTAGAATTGCCGATTTTTAAGACTGAAACGAAATCCAGCTTACTATAGGGGCAATTAAGGTTTTGAGAAACTACTAAAAGCTTTTAACTGAGTTTGAACCCTGGGGGGAAAAAAACAAAAAATATTTAGTTGGAGACTTTTGTGTACTGTACAAAAATTTAATCAGAATGATTTGTTATGCTCTTGCAACAAGCACGCGTTCCACCTCATGAAATTGTTCTCAACAAAAGCTGAGTGCACTCTCTGGGAAAACCTCTGGGAGATCATAAAGTACTTTGCTTCTTCAAGGGAGTATATATATACATATGTATGTGTGGGACGCTTTAAAACTTTTCCCACAAGCTTATCCAAAAGTTTTTAATTCGAGGAAGTACGTGCACACACCCTTTATTGATCCTCCCAATATCGACGAGACTTGAAAAAGAAAAACCTCTGGGTTCTGAGTTTACTTGACAATTGACGCGAAACTTTAATTGGGTATTTTTCTTTCTGATGACAACTTTCAATTCAATTATTATTTTTATTATTATTATGGTTATTTTATACATACAGGACACTTTTTTAATAAAAAGCTTGTAGCACTCCTGGAGTACAAAAAAAAATTTAGTAGAAAAATTAATATCAGAAAGTTATATATTATATTTTCTAATTTTGATATCTCTGTATATAAACTAAAATCATTTATCTATAAGCCGTACCTTTGTTTACCTTGTTGGAAAAAAAATTGTCGGTAGTTTATTACCGGGTTTCCCTGAGGAGAAGCTAAAAGTAAGGTTACGTCGAGGGATGTTACGTTAATGGAAAACAACATAAAAAGTCTTCCGAAGGCTCTAAAATAAAAGGGATCCCAAAATACTTCCACATATTGTTTTATCTCGTTCCAATTCGTGTTTATATCATTTATTCATTTAGGCTTATCTGCAATATCAAACATGAAAATTTTTTACCATATACGTCGATATAAATTAAAATACGCAACATTAGCTTGGACTTTTTCGGTTTGCGATGAAAGTTCTTAATTTTTTTCTTAAAACTTGACGAATGAGTAGTAAAATGTTTTTTCTTCAATTTTACACAAACATCTAACTAATCGACTACTAGGAACAGCTTTTTGGTTAGATTATTATAATAATAACAATAATCTAACCAAAAAGCTATTCCTAGCAGTCGATTGATAGCCGTTTATATTTCCACTAACCACAAAAAAAATGAATTGACCCGTACATTTCAGTACATATTTTTATCTATATTACACTGAAATTAAAATATATTAGTGATGGAAAGATACCTCTTGAGAAAATTTTTAAGACCATTAATTAGGCTTAGATTTGAAAAATTTCATTATATATTTCCTATTGGGCTGTAAACTATGCTTCCGGTATGTTTGGACATCCTTCAAAGGCGTTTTTGGGTATGATATTTTATTGTTATTTGCGATGAGGGGCCGTTCAAAAATACGCAACGCTCTCTTATGACACTTTAGCCCCCCCCCCCCCGCCTACTTAATGATTTTTCTATAGTAAGTGCATGTAAGTTTAACATTAGCGTACGCTCAAGGAGACCCACCCCCTCCTAAAGGCGTTACATAATTTTTTGAATGGCCCCTAAATCAATTTATTTACTATGGATCATGTTATAAAACACTAAAAAGAAGATTCTTGCCTATTTCTTTTACAATACAATCAATACCTTTGATAATTTAACCTGTCCACACGAAAGTGCCCTGTATATAGAGAATTACCTATAAAAGATCGGAATTTGATTTTCTTCCAGAATTTCGAACTCATTTTCATTTGAATTGATAGTGGTAAAAATCAAATCACATTTCATTTTGAAAAAAAAGGTTTATCAAAGAAGAATGTGAATTATAACATTTTTGGATGAAAGTTACACCCCTTAGGATATATTTTTTTTTAAGTTGAATAAACTGTACAATTCTTAAGGTGAACTCCTAATAATAACATATAAGTTAAATAATATTTTTAGTAATGCTATTTTATTGAAACCTCTTTTACATTTAGTGATTTTTAGATGTGTATTTTTTGAATTATTGTTTGTGTATGCAAATCCATTTGCGTCCGCTGTGAGACATGGAATCGTTGATACTCGGATGGGAGCCTTTGTACTAAATGGGGCGTATTTGTCCGTTGTTAAGCTGATTTTATCATCCTACTAATACCTGCTAATATTGTATATAAGGATGATTGTCAAAAAATTTACCACTTTGCATCGAACTCATTCTCCACTTTCCTTTTAAAAAATAACTCTTTTATCAAATTATCTCAATGCCGTACTAATGCGAAAGCACAATTCGATTGAGTTTCTAAATTTTATACCTGTTCGCATAGAAATTATAAATAAAAAAGGACGAAAAATGGTTTTTCGCCTGGTCCCGCTCTGTTGTTATGTTAAGTTAAAGTTGTTAGTTTTAAACTTGAACAGATTTTAGTGTGGTGAAAAATTGATTTATCAACAATAATTTCAAATAACACTATTTTTGCATAATATTTTTTATTACATTTTTGGTAACGCTCCATATTAATCCATCATGCTAAAAAATGATAGGACGTCTTAAAATGATGAATTTAAAAAAAAACTTAAAAATAGTCATTTTCCCCATATTAAAAATATTTTTATCTGTTCGGCGTATATTTTTGAAAGACTTTTTTTTTGTTTTATTATAGTCGAATGTCCTATTACGCGACCTTTAGCAAATGTGTAAAATTCATATCCATCAAAAAACCCATAAAGATTCTTTATTTCATCCACTAGGGCCCAAAACCACTCAGATAATTTTCTCTGCAGTTCTACCATATAGTATAATATGCACCAAGGGGGAGAAGCGGAACTTTTTCCACGAGTACTGCAAAATTACAAGATTTTAGACGTTTTTTGTGACATGGGCATGATTTATGCTGATATGGAAGAATTTTTAAAACGTTATTTTAATTTTGGTATGAATTTAGGAAATTTTGGAAAATTACGAAATTTTTTAAAGTTTTGGAAATTCTTAGAATAAGTTGCGAAAAGATTTTGAAATTACCCCGCTCCAAATGCAGAGAAAATAGATAATGATAAAAATTTCTCAGCATTTTTTTTGTAATTTCAAACGTGCAGATCAATAATTCAAATGGAAATTATGAAGAAAATGGACGATTTTGACTCAATCAATTGCCAAACATTCAATTTTTTCATCTATTTCAATAAAAAATTCGTCAATTAATGAAATGTTATTCTGCTCGAAAACTTTTTGTTAGATTTTGCTAAAGGTCTCACATTTTGTAGATCGGACACATTGGAACAAAATTTTCGTATCCATAAACTTCACAGGTTCACTATTTTATGTATACAGGATGTTTGGGGGTTGTTTTAATATCCCCTAAACATGAATATTTAACAAATGTTAACACAAAATCCACAAAGAAACCGACATTTCCTAGCAAAGAAAATCAACGGACATTTTTATTTAAACCATACAATCACTTTAAAATAAGTGCAAGGAGCGTCCTGTATCAGAAAAAGTGTTTCAATTTATTTTAAAGGTTGTTTCAAGATCCCTTAAACATTTAAGCAAGAAAATCGTCCTTTCCAAAAAACAAAAGCCGCAGTAATTTTTGTATCATGCTTTTGTAGTTGGAAAACAATGAACAAGAAATGCGAGAAACGTATCCTAGCAGTTAAAGTAGTTGAGTTTATTTTGAAGGGTTGTTTCAAATGCGGTTAAATATGGCCCTATTTAAACGTGCTTTGCCTGCTAGGGAATGTTTCTCCCATATATTGTGAATTGATTTCCAACCCCATTAGTAAAATAAGAAAACTCCTGTCGCTTTGGTTTTTTGAAAATTTTCACATTCTTGTTTGAATGTTGAGGGGAAGTTAAGACATTCCGTAAAGTAAATTTAACGACTTTCCCTACTGGGATATGTTTCTTACGTTCATTGTAAATTGATTTCCGGAAAAGTAGTAAATAAATCAATTTCAACATTCTGTTAGCGGACACTTTCTGCACTTATTTTATGTTAACTTTCACCCCAATAGTTTGTTGAAGTTGTTAAGAAATCTCGGTTTCCTTGCATGAATGTTTAGGGGATGTTAAAACCACACTCAAACATCCTGTATACATAAAATATTGAATCTGTCAACTTTATAGGTAGACAAATTTTCTTTCAATGGGTGTGATCTACAAAATGTGAGACATTTAGCCAAATCTAAAAAAAGTTTTTGAGACGGATTTCAATAATCGACGAATTTTTCTATTGAAATACATGTAAAAATTGGAAGATAGGCAATTATTCGAGTAAAAACTATCCATTTGTCTTATAATTTTCTCATGAATTATTGGTCTGCACGTTCGAGATAAAAAAATTGACATTATAGCACAGAAAAAACTGAAGTTAAATTTTGTTGCATGTAAAATGTTCAGCTGTTAAAGATTACATGCTATTTGGCGAAAGTTTATCTTACGATGGAATAAAAGCTGTCGTCTGCTACGTCCTTCGCAGCAATGGAAAAACGGCAAAGTATACATGAAAAGCTATAAATCAGGACACTAGATTTAGAACAACTTTTTACTTATACCTAATTGTTATTTTGAAAATAATTAGACTTTATATATACTTCCTGCCACAGTCGGTATTGTTGGTTAGGAAGAAAAACAAAAAGTAGGAATCGTATTATATTTGAAGTTGGAACATTCAGTGGCGGATCTAGGTATTTGAATTCAAAGTAACAATATTTGAAAAAAAATTTGAAGGACTGAAAAATCCCGGAAAATAAAATTCCCGACTCTTTCAAATTCCCGAATAATAAAATTTTCGAATATGTAATAAAATTTCTGGTTAATAAAATTCCCGAATAATGAAATTCCCGAATTGGAAAATTCCCGAACAGTTTATGATATCACCGAAATGGATAATTCCCAATAGTTTATAATATTACCGAATTTAAAACTTCCCGACAGAAAATTGCCAAATTATAAAATATCCGAACTAGAAAATTTCCGAATTTAAACAAATATAATAATGAAATATTTTTATCAAGAAAAAAATTATTTTTAATGTTTAAAGTTTCTAAAATTATTGGTTAACTTTGAAGTTACGATAATTGAAAAAAATATATTTCTAGATGAAAATTGTCTTAAAATATTGTTATTTTAAATTCATACAATAATTTTATAAACTTTGAAGAAGAAAAATATTTTTTCTTAGAAAAATATTTGATTATTGTATTTTTAAGAAATAAATAATATTGATTGAAAAACAATTTTTTTATTGTTTCGGGAGTTTTATAATGCAAGAATTTTTCAGTTCGTATATTTTATGATTTGGCAATTTTCTAGCGGGAATTTTAAAATTCGGTAATATTATAAACTGTCGGTAATTTTCCATTTCGGTAAGATCATAAACTGTTTGGGAATTTTTTATTCGGGAATTTCATTATTTGGGAATTATATTATTCGGAAATTTTATTTTTTAGAATTTTTCAATCGTCCAAAAATTTTCATCAAAAAATATATTTCTTCAATCATTTTTATTTTGAATTCAAACAATAATTTTAGAAACTTTGATCAGAAAAAAATATTTTTTTTATACAAATATTTGATTGTATCTTTAATAAATAATATTGATTGAAAAACATTTTTCCATTGTTTCGGGAATTTTATAATTCAGGAATTTTCCAGTTCGGATATCTTATAATTCGGCAATTTTCTATCGGGAATTCTCAAACTCGGTAATATTATAAACTGTCTGGAATTTCCTATTTTGCTAATATCATAAGCTGTTCGGAAATTCTTTATTCGGGAATTTTCCAGTTAGGGAAGTTTATTACATATTCAAAAATTGTATTATTCGGGAAATTCCCAAATCGGGAATTTAAAAGAGTCATGAATTTTATTTTCTAGAATTTTTCAGTCGTCCAAAAATTTTCATCCAAAAATATATTTTTTCAATAATTCAGAAACTTTAAATATTAAACCTTTTTGATAAAAATATTTGATCATTGTATTTTTTTAAAATAAATAATATTCATCGAAAAAATGTTTCATTTGTCTAAATTCGGAAATTTTATAATTGGAGAATTTTCTAGTTATTTGGATATTCTAGAATTCGGCAATTTCATGTCGGGAATTTTATTATTCGGGAATTTTCCAATTCGGTAATATCATAAACGGTCGGGAATTTCATCATTCGGGAGTTCTTCATTTCGGTAATATTATAAACTGTCCGGGAATTTTATTATTATGGAATTTTCCTATTCGGGAATTTCATTATTCGGAGATTTTCTAATTCAGGAATTTTACAGTCTCGAGAATTTTTCAGTCTTCCTGATTTTTCAAGATAAGTGTATTTGGATATTATTTTTCATTTCGAGAAAGCTATTTAATTAAATAATAAAATCATTACACATTTTTTATGGATTTTATAATTTAATCGAATAGTTTTCACAAAATAAAGAATAATATCCAAATACACTCATGGCAAAAAACCATTTTTTTCTGAGTTTTGAAAAAAATAAAGTTTTGTCCCAATGCAATGGTATTATTGTTCATTCATCAGCTTGCAGACATCTTTGATTTCACCTACCTAACCTGAAATACCTGATAGAATATACTTAAATTTCCATCAATATTATCTTAATATAAAATGTTATAGCCATACCACGCTGAAAAAACCAGTTCTCGTCAGATCACTGAAGTTAAGCAGCGTTGGGCGCGGTTAGTGCTTGAATGGGTGACCATTCGAGAAAACTGAGTGCTGTTGGCACATCGTGGGTGTGGTGAGCCCACACTTGTTGTTATATTTACTACAAGAAACTAACCTAGAAACACTACTCGAATCGGGTAGTGTCACGCCTACCCTGAAAGGGAAATGGCTTAATGGTATACATCTACAGTACAAAATTAAAAATTAAATTAAAATGCTCAATTTACATTCAATATTCTTGATAAATATTTATTTAATAACTTTTTAAAATAAAATTTTACAAATCAGGGTGCCCTCATACGTAACAAAAATTATTCAAAAAATGAAATGTTAAGTAATAATAATTTGAAGCATGAAATAAGGTCGATAGGAGTTGTAGTTGTTCAGAAATCATCTTTTAGCTTTAAAATTTTACTTCGTAAAAAGGCTTTTATATTGAACTGCAATACCGACGGATCTCGAAACTTTCAAAACGGAAATTCATATCTCATAACTTATGAATTATGGTTAAGATCATAGTAAATATAGCGACTTTTTCGAATGTTGTCGAGTGCTTTATTGACAGTCATCAAAAATATATAACCATTCGTCCGCGATAAGTGCAATTATTTTTAAAATAGAATGGTAATAAGTGCAATGTTTTTAAAAATCTCGTGTCCTGATTTCCAGACCAATTCCATCCATACTTAATTCACACTGTTCTTTGCACTGCTGTGAACTACATAGCAGAAGACGCTTTTTTACTGACAAACAACTGACAAATTATTCCGAGATGGTTTAAAAACACGGAATTATCTTCATTTCATGTAAAGATTATTCGACAAGGTTAATTTTTGTTGCAGCGAAACTTTCGTCGGAAATCGATGTAAAGTTTATCTTCTGTTTTTTCTGTGAGGCAAAAAGCAATTTTCTGTACATTTGGTGAGCGGTCCTATCAGAAATTTTGGAAATGTATTGGAAATTTATAAGTGACCAAAACTATTAAAATATTTGAAAATTTCTGAAATGTTCAGTCTTCAAAAATTTTTAAATTTTTGCAAATTTTTCTAATGGTTTTAAGTTTTCAAACCTTTTAGAATTTTTCAAAATTTTCATAAATTCCGAGTATCCTACAATTTTGCGGAAATTGTCGGTAATTTGTCTTTAATTTATGGTAACCTATCGCTTCGAGTTGTGTCAAACAATCTGTCAATGCGATCAGCTGATAGCTGGATAATTTTCATTACATATTGACCTCTGTCGTCACTTTTCACTCTCAAAGGACTGAAAAGTAGAACTTTAGCCACGCTTCATAAGCATTCAAAAGGGCTGAAATTATACATGTATTACGAAAACATTATTTGATCTTTTTTGGCTTCGCCAAATAAATTTCATTTATTGTATAAACTATAATGGCCATAATACTTGCTTAATATATTAGGGAAAGTTTAGGAAGTATATAAAAAAATCTTTTAGGATAAAGCCAATATTTCTTATTTTTCATTCTTACCGTATAATAAACAACTTCCGCTATCTAATACATTGAATTTAGGAATCCGGAGGCAATAATAAATCCTCCTTTTTTCTCCTTTTAGGAAACTCGAATGTACCGCGAAGGAAGATTTATTGTATAACTTCTCTGAGAGCGGCGCTTTTACTTCTAGGAAGTTTCACTGGGCTCAAGTTGAGCTTATGGGTACGCCTGCACGACAAAAGTGCCGACTGACCGATACCGTAATATCGTGCTGAATTGCCAGTTTGGAACGAGGTGGGTAACAAGTAACAAGCTCTCGGCATCTCATTAGCCTGACGGTACTCTGATCTTTGCTCACTGCATTGCAAAGTTTCGTTCCGGAATCCCAATGTGAGATTAGTTTTTCCTACATTTTTGTTTCACCATCCAAGCTTTTCTTTTAGTTGAAACTATGTACAAGAAAAATTCCATCCTAATTAGTGTTTCAAGAAGCGTTTTGTGCCTTCTTTCAGTGTATGAAAAAACGTATCTTCAATTGCCTGGTTTGGGATATTTTCTACAAACATATTAATGGTTTTGGATGATATAGTGAGATCGTTATTAGATATTCAAAATTCTAGCTTGGTTCGGCTACGCGATTAATTCAAATTTTAGTCCAGTCACGTTCTCTCCTTTAAAGCCTATATTGATAATTAGTTTCAAAGTTACAGGCAGCTGCAATCCTATGGTGTATAATACTGCCGTGAAAATAAAATAAAGAGTATCTGCAGTTCGGATAAGTCATCTGTCACTTTTACGAATCTTTAAAATAAGATTCAAATAGCCTTAATTCTCGTAGACTTTAGGGTTTCGTAGCCCCTGGCAAGTACCCCTATATAGTTTCAGTCGGGTATCCGTCCGTGTGCCCGATGTACTTTTTTCCCTATCCGGCTTTACCTCGTACCCTATTCGACTTTAACCTGTACCCTACTTGACTTCACCCTGCACCCTACTAAACTTTTCCCCGCACCCTACTCGACTTTACCACGTACCCTACCCGACTTTACCCTCTACCCTAGCAGACTGTACCCCGTACCCTACTCGATTGTACCCGGCACCTTACACGACTTTATCCCGTACCCTGCTCCACGTTACTACGTACACTACCCAACTTTACCCCTACCCTAACCGACTTCACCCCGTACAATAGCCAACTTTACCCGTGCCCTGGGGGGAAGGGAAGTAGGGGAAGTGACTTAATTAATATCTTAATAGGCTACGAAACCCTTTCTTGTAGTCGGATGGCGCCTACTTTGACTAATTTTTCATAAACATCCCTTATTTATATCGTATAGCAAAATCGATATTCTATAAACACTATTAGCGTCAAGAACATTTAAGTCTATTTTAATTATTCGTAAAAGTGACAGCTAACTAATACAAACTGCAGATACGCTTAATTTATTTTGCACGCCAAATAGTTTGGTACAATAAACCTAGGCACTGAATCATATTGAGTTTTATTGATTTTTATTGAATTATTTAGGTCTAGATCATGCCAACCCCCGGCCAGTGACATTTGTGGCAAGTCAAATTTCAGCAAGTTACATTGGCGGCAAGTCACATTCGCGGCAAAGTCACATTGTGACATCTCTCATTCCGAAGAATTTGAAGTCCATCAAAAATTGTCAACATTGCGGCAAGTCACATTTATGGCATTTCACATCACGGCACCACTCATTCGGACAAATTTCAAGTTTGGAAAAAGATGGGAAAAAGAGCGGCAAGTCACATATGCGGTAAATCAAATATGAAGCGAGACACTCTCATTTCGGAAAATTTGTAGTCCACAAAAAATTAGAAAAGAATTGTGGTTTCACTTAAATGATTTCTGTGACTAATCACAGTGGTGTCTTTCCGCCCCTCTCCATGAGACGTTGGAAAAGGGTAGGAGTGTGAGCTACACTATTTCTGTCACTAATCACAGAGGTTTCTTCCCGCACTTTTGCCAATTGTTTGTCAACATCAACAAGGCCGTAGCCAGACAAATTTTCGCGGGGGTGGGGGGGGGGCATTTTCAGCGGCATCCAGGAAGGTATATGCATATTATGTATATGTTTTAAGAATTTCGGGGGAAGGGGGATTAAACCCTGATCATCTCCCCCTGGCTACGCCCTTGGACTTCAAATTTGTCTACATGGGAGAAGCCGCAATGTGACCTACCGCGAATGTGACAGCCGCAAATATGACTCGCCGCAAATGTGGCTTGCCGCAATTTTATCAATTTTTTGTGGGCTTCATTTTTTTCTGAATGAATGATGCCACAATGTGACTTGCCGGGGGTTGGTATGACTTAACCTTAAAACTTATTGAAATCAAAGACTATGCCACAAAACATTGAAACTCTTAAATTTTTATTTTTATTAAAGTCACCATTTACTTATTTCGGTAGAAAATGTCTTTCATTGGTTGAAGCCTCATTTCTTCCTTTAGTAATTACTAATTTTTATGATCACCAAATACCGAGATAAATACTTATTAAACCCATAAAATGTCTTATAATTATCTAGGATAATTAACATATTTCAAAAATTTTGCCATAAAGCTGGTCATATTTATGTATTACATGATCTAGAAATTATTACCTACGTCTCCATGAAATAGGACGTGTCTTTTTCGTAGTAGTCTTTCATGTAAAACGCAAATCTGACCTTCATTTTTGGCTACACGTCATTAGGAAAAAGATTTTCTAACAAAATATGTACTCGTTGAATTCAGCAAAATAATGTATCGAATGTATCGCTTTCGGTCGGAACGGAATTCAGGGCGAAAAAATAGTACGGAAATAACATATCCCATTTCAAGAACACATTATAGGTCGCATTTTATTGAGGTACATGCATATTTCCCAAATCCTACCCTTTCTAATGTCTATTATACCGAAATTCATTTTACAGAATCACAATTTCCCTCAATTTATATTTTCCGAATTGCTGCTTGACCTCGTTTATATTTTTTCGAATTACCATTTGCCCTCAGTTTTATTATTTTAAATAACCATTCCGCATACATTTTGTTATTCAGAATTGCCATCTGTTATAATTTCTATTTGACGGAATGACCTTTTTTCATAATTTTTATTCTTTCAGATCGCCATCTAACAGAACATTTAATTACATAAAAATGACGTTCTTCCAATCAGAATTTGTAAATTTAATTTCTTATTGGCTGATTTAAAAGAATAAAAATTATGACAAATGGCAACTCAATCAAATGAAAATTATAACAAACGACAATTCGAAAAAATAAAAATTTGGGCAAATGGTCATTCTCAAAAATTCATACCGCTGCGAAGTTCTATGGGTGTCTGCATTTGTGCTGATTTTATGAGAAATTTACTTCCTGATAGGTATCAAATAAATTTGCTTCCACATTTTTTCTCTAAAAAAATTTAAAAAATTGACACTTTCAATCATTTTCAAGCTTATGTTTCTGTCTTAACGAAAACTTATTATTAGAAAATCAGAAAGACCATCAAAAGGCCAGTCAATGTGTTCTGTTGAAACGAAAACTTTTTAACTTACGGTAATGCTATATTCCAATTTTTGAAAAAATTGCTCATATAAACAATGTGATTTTTTTTTTTAATTTATAAGCCGCTATTGATTCATCATGAAATATCATCGAAAATTCGTCAATACGTCAATCGACGCGCGTTAATAAATATATTTTGAAAAATTATAAATAGGTTTTGCTAGGTCATAGGAGGCCACGAAAGATTGTTCGAAAAGTCAATTGATGCGTCTCAAAAGCACAAACCAATACATCGTACAAAGTACTGTTGTATACTCAATATTGAGAAAAATTATCTCATATAAAGAATATATTTTGGAAAATTATAAAAACGTATTAGTGAATCATAAGAGGTCATAAAAGGTTCCACAGAAGGCCGATCGATGCGTTTTGAAGACGCGAACAAATACATCAGATATAGCATTGTTGTATTTCGAATATTAAACAAATTTTCTCATATAAACAGGGTAAGAATTTTTTTTTTAATTCTAATCGCAAATAAGAAAACACTTCTAATGGGCCGATCTAGCTAAAAATCCTATCAGACCTCGAAATCAATTATAGCTGCAAGTTACCTGAATTTTATGACCATTGTTCTCTTACTTTTCGAGATATGGTAAACAAAGAAAAAAATTACACAAAGACACACATGGACGGACCTTTTCAAAATTTTCATTTTCGAGTTCCTGGTGTCGAGTTATATCGAAACATATCAAGAAAATAGATTTGAAAATTTAGGCCATTACAAACCTTCCTCTATGAGGAAGCAAAATTATAACAAATGGCAATTCGACAAAATAAAAATGATTGCAAATTGTAATTCAGAATTATAATGCGTAGGGGAAATGATGATTCTGCAATTGGGAGAAATAAAAATTATGTCCCATGACAATTTGGAATAATAAACCTTAGAGAAAATGGTAATTCGGAAGAATGAAAATTTGGTAGAACGGCAATTCGGAAAAACAAAAATTAGGGTATATTGTTATTCTGCCAAATAAATTTCGGGAGAATAGACGTTTACTCTGGCGGATAAGGTAACCAATTTTGTATTTCGTGTCACGAAGGGCGGCATTTTTTAAATGTATTTGGCACCCCAAGGAATGTTTTTAAATTTTTTTAGAAGAATCTCGAGAGATTAAAAAATGTTCAAGGGATTCCAAAGAATTTTGTAGGGTCTTCAAAAAATGTGAGCTGGATTTTAAAGGATTGCTCGAGAACTTTGAGAAATAAATCAGGTTTCGAGGAATGTATGGCGATTCTAAACGTTTACTAGGATTTGAAGGTATTTCAAAGGAATATACCAGATTTAAAAGATTCGATTAAACCTCCAAAAAATGTAAAGATTTCAAAGGATTTCAAAGATTTCTAGGGATTTGAATTTATACTTATTTTAATAGATTTTTACGATTATTTATTTTTATATTTTGAAACATTCCAAAGATTACAAGAGATTTCAAAGAATTTCAATTGATTTTATAGGACATTCAATTATTTTAAAACATTCACGAGGTTTTAAAAGATCATACAAATTTTAACGATTTTCGGCTTGATGTAATGGGATCTCTAGAAAATTTTGGGAAAATTATTGAAATTGCAAGGAAATCCTCGTAGTTTCAAAGATTTCAAGGGATATGAATGTATTTTCCAAGATGTATAGGATTTGATTAAATCTCTACGGATTTAAACGATTTAGAAGAATTCGAACAATCCTTTTGAGAGAAATTGAATGAATAAGTTAAATTTTATTTATATTAAAAAATTTCAAATGAGTTCTTATTATTTCAATATATTTTTACGATTTCTGAATTTCTAAGGCTTTTACGGGATTTAATAGAATTTCACATGATTTAAGGGATTGCATAGGACCTCTAATTATGTCAAAGGATTTTCACGGAATTTAGAATTTCTTGAAAATTTGTATCAGATTCTGCAGAAATTAAAGAGATTTTGAAAATTTCAAGGTATTTCAAAGAATTCTGTAGGATTCCCAGAGATTTTAAGATCGATTCCAAGGGATTTTATAAGATTCACAGGATTTTATTGAATTTCCAAACATTTCAAAAAATTATAGGGATTCGCATGGTTATTTTTTTAGATAACTTTAATCAATAAGTTTAGTTTAATTTATACTGTAGAGATTTCAAAGTATTTCTGCTTATTTTAATGGATTTTTACACTTTCCAAAGATTTCAAGAAATTTGAAAGAATTTCACAAGATTTAAGGGATTTAATACGACCTCTAAATATTTCAAGGATTTGAGGGAATTTAAAAAATGTCAAGGGATCTATAGAGAACTTTACGGAATAAATTTAATTAATTTTATTTTCAAGGCATTTTAAACGATTTCTACAGATTTTCAAGATTTCAGAGGAATTCAAAAGTGGTTCAAAGACTTCAAGCGTTTTCTACGGATTTTAGCAAATTTTAAAAGTTTTAAAGGGATTTAAAAATACTTCCAAAGGTATCAATGCATTTAAGTGAAATTTAAAGTTATTTTATAGATATCAAGGGAATTTACAGATTTTTCGCTGTGTAAAGTTTATTTGTGCAAAATCGCTATTTTCATGCACTTCCATATGAGATTATGAGTATCGTTCCTTTGTAAATTGTCTACTTCTTCCATTTATTCCTTCAATAATTTTGTATTATTTATTCCAATGTTGATTAGCATTAGCCTTTAATCGTTTCCCTACAAATACCTATAAAAAATTGCTTATCACACGATTTGCACAATTCACTTAAAAAGGGATTCACTGTGACTCATATAATATTGTGCTTGTCTGGTGTTCCAACACTGCAGTCTTAGTTGCCACGTTGGCGAGGGTTCGATTCCCAAATCAGGATGCGAGGCATGATGTGTTTTCTGACAGCTTCGCTTCTGTCCCTTGGTAAACTACTCCACAGATACCCTATAGTTTATAATTAACCCTATAGTACAGTGGCTAATGATCATGGCAGTTGATGCGACTATAAACATTCTATTAATAACAGGCGCGGATCCAGAGGGGTGACCACGGCGGCTTGCCCCCCCCCCCAAAAAAAAAAAAGCCCAGGCTCGAATTTTTCAAATAAGATAATTGAAGTTTACTATCCCAGCAAAAAGAAACTAATTCGGGAGGATTGCGGCGAATTAACATGTTTAAATTCGCCCGAATTCTGCTTTCTGATTCGTTGAAACGAACTGAGCCAGCGCGAATTGAATGCCTGTCAATTTGCCTTAATTCGTGGTCAAGGTCATTTCGAGAAAAATTAATAACAATTGCATGCCTCGAGTCTGGAACCAGCGATTCCAAGTGTATAAGTCCAGAGGACAACACTGAGCTGCGGGAATCATTAATGTATATTTACAACGCCCCTACGCGTTAGTTATACCTTAAGAATTCGATTGAATAGGCCAGTTTTTAACTGTATTCGCGCTGGCGAATTCTTGCGAATTGGAGCTTGACTTAAAATCTCGCGGATTAAAATGAAATGGCCGACACTGAAAATTGCCATCACGATCACTGGGACTGAGGTCACGATTACTGGGATGTTTACCTTAACTGCATAAATTAAAAAATGGAAAAATTAGTTAATTTAAAAAAAATAAAATAAAACGTAAAGTATAAAAATACATTTAAAAAGAAGTCAAAAACTTCGGAGAAAGCTTACTATTCTGGAATTTATCAATATTTTTAAAAACATTAAAATGTGTTTACTGTATTGAATAGAAATTTCCCAGAAAAAAACAAAGTGTGAATCTAACGCTAATTTGAGGGTACCATTTCCCTGCAACAAAAATTAGTCTTGGTAGTGTGAATGGTACCACTGCAAAAGGTATGGTTTTCCTCGGACTTAGGGTACGAAACGTCACCTGCTGTCAATTGTTTTTACAGTTTTTCGGCAAAAACAATAGGCGATAGTTTCGTACCCCAACTCGGAGCGAGATGGAACCCCATTTTAAAATTAGGTGCAACAAAATTTATCACAGAGTTTTTACTGTGTTAATTAAAAGACTTCAATGTCAGAATTATTGAACTATATATTATTTTAATTGTTTCTTTAAAGAAAAATTGTTAAGCTACCAGTCGCGAAATACGTATTATCATTCGAGAAGCATAAGTATATGATCGGAATTTTTTGAGAGCGGGAAATAACAGTGAATTTATTTTTTGACCGGTATTTTTACAAGTTTTTCAAAGAAAAATCTATCCAATCACTTGAAATATCACAAATTTCATATCACAAGGTATATAATGCAATTTAAAATAAGTTTGACTTTATCCTTTTTTTAAATGCTAAATTGAGTTGTTAACTTTTCAATTATGAAATCATTCAGTTTACAATGTGAAATTCTAAAATCTTTTACGATCAAAGTTTTCCATATTACATCTTCATTTTTAAGGGTACATTTTCAATTAAAAGAATGTTAAAATGCAGTTTTGAAGACTTACACAATACAAGATTAATATCTTTTGAAACTGAAATTTTTTGGCAAAAAATGTTTCAAGTTGATCAACTGTAAATATAAATTAAATAATGATTTTAAAAATTAAACTGCAGTTCGTGTATTCGCAATTGAACAATAACACAGATACGCAAAAAATGGGTTGCGATTGTTGTTGGCCAACTGAGGGTCATTTCCGATGTAATTTTCTGCGC
>CAKNYM010034117.1:0-12551 GCA_932195095.1 Andricus curvator
GGCGAAATCCTGCGGTTGTCCTTATGACAAACTTTTAACTATATATACACAATAAAACTACATCAATTTATGAACATGTACATACAAATTAATGTAAGATAATTTAAATTTGATGGGCATCAGAGTGTCTACCTCATCAAGAAATCCGGAAAACAGGGAAATGACCGGGAATTTTTTTATCGAGAAAAAACCAGGAAATGACCGGAAACGTAATTCAGTGAACCTGATTTTTTGTCGAATGTACTAACATGCAAATAAAAGATGTTTTCATATATTGTATTAATTTAATTCTGAGTTGAAACCGGGTATTTGTGAACACATCATAATCCTTACTTGGGACAGGGAATTTTACAAAATAATTACTATTTTTATTTGGAACAGTGAATTTTCTAAAAGTATTATAATTCTAAGTAGGGACAGGAAACTTTAGTAGAGAATTTTAATTTCGACTTTGTGACAGGCAATTTAAAAAAAGATTTCTAAATTTGAGTTCAAACCGCAAATAAATAAAAGAAATATAAAAAATTAAAATTATCCTGACTTGCAACAGGGAATTTTCGTAAAGAATAATAATTTTTACTTTGAGACAGGCATTTTTTTAAAGAATTATAACTTTCAGTTTAGAACAGGAAACTTCGGTAAATAAATATAATTTTGAATTTGGGACAGGCAATTTCCGCAAAAAATTACAATTTTGACTTTGGGACGGGGAATTTTCTAAAAGAATCATAATTATGATTATAATCAGAATTATAATTCGGAGATAAAATAGAGAATTTCCCTAGATAATTAGAATTTTCAATTGAGCTTCACTTTAGAACTTCCATTAAGAATTATAATTTTTACTTTATGGCAGGGAATTTCCTAAATGAATTATAACTTGACTTGAAATAAGAAATTTTGAAAAATAATTAAATTGTGACTTGGTGTAGAGAATTTTCTCAAAGAATTATAATTCTGAGTTTAGACGAGGAATAAATAAATGAAATATAAGAACAGTTTCCACTAAAAATTATAATTTTGACTATAGAACAAGGAATTTCGTAGAAAAATATATATAATTTTGTCTTGGAACAAGTAATTTTTGATATAGGACAGAAAGTTTTGTGAAATAATGTTAATGCTGACTTACAAAATGGGAATTCACAAAAACATCCCCTGTTCGAAATTAGAATTCGTTAGATTTGTAAAATTCCTTGTTCCAAATCAGAATTTACTCGAATTTAAATATTCTTTCTTTCTTGCAAATAAAAATTTGGCCGAATTTGAAATCCTCACTACCAAATTTTAAAAGGAGTGAGTTTCTTTATTTCTTAATTATAATGGAAAGTTTTGTAAATAAATATAATTCCGACTTGAAACATGGAATTTTGAAAATATAATTTGTGAGTTGGTATAGTAAATTTTCTGGAAGAATTTAAATTCTACGTTTTGGCTGAGAATAAATACATTAAATATAAAAAATCTGCCCACGTCCAAAAATTGAATTTTTTTATTTGAAATGTTTTTTACGAATAAAACAAAAAATACGTGTCCTATAAATAAGTGATTAATAACAAATTTGTATATCTTTTCTGGGTACAAAATTTTTGTTGGTCTTTTTTTTCGAATTTTACATAGTTCAACCGCAAAATGGAATTTTTGATTTTTCATTATTTTTTGTGCGATCAAAATTTGAATTTTCGATTTTTCGAAAAAATTCAAAAAGTTGTTCTAATAATCTTATAGGGCTTCCAAAGAACAACGTTTTTCTTCTCTTGACTTCTTTTCATATCGTGCGCTGTTTGGCTTAAAATGTTCATTTTCGTTTGTTTTTTTGGATTTTGAAAATGCTCTAACTCTGATAATGTTCTTTTTATCGAAAAAAGTGAAAAGAAGAAATTGTTTGAGTTTCCGAGTACTATGAATATCCGTACATAGAATTTCTAAATCTTGAAAAAAAATGCTATCAAAAATTTTGAAAATGCTCTAACTTTTTGAATTTTTATCCAAAATAGCTGGTTAAATAACTCGTTCTTTCTTTTTAAGCCCTCAAAAAGTGTGGCAAAGCACAATCCAATCTGCTCAATCTTTCGAAAGTTATCGTGCCTAAACAATTCGAATATTTTTCGAAATCGTTCAAAACTTTAGAACTCTTTCAAACTGAACGGAAAAAATCAACAATTGACCGGGAGAAAACTGGGAAATTACCAGGAATTTAAATTCATCCTTCAGGTAGACACCCTGTAAATGAATCAAAAAAACTTCCCATATGTATACATTTAAAATTACTGAATTTCCAAGGTTTTCTAACGATTTTATTATTTTATATGCTTCAGTTTTTTACACATAAAGGCATGCCTGAAAATCAGCGAAATTGGTCCAAATTTAAGCAAAATTGGTCTAAGTAAGTAACTTTAAACCTCATTATATGGATTGGAAAGCTAGTATTTTATAAAGATCTCTCTTAAAAACAAAAAACAAAATCTTCTAGGTCAATCAGTATTATAATTTTCCCTAAAAAGGTTGTGAAACCTATATCTACTATTATTAACATTTTTTATTATTCATAAACTCTCTTGCCGCATAGTTTATAATAATTGCTGTAAATAAAAACCCTCAATGAATAGAATTGATGTTTTTGAAATTTTTTCATCAATCTTTAATACAAGAAACAAGTTTTTACTCTCTTGAATTTTGTTCGTACGTCGAGCTATTATTTATTCACAGCCTTTTGAACAATTTATTTTTTATAAATACACGCTTCTTTGAATAATTGAATTTTTCTATTGAAAAGAAGAAAAATGTACAACTGTTGAAAATTTTGAAATCGAAATCCAATTGAACCATTTTAATTTTAAAAAATTCTTATTTTTCTTAACTTTGTGCAAATAATCAGAAGGCAATATTTTGAAAATGAAAACAGGCTGGGTCAGGTTTACAATTTCAGAATGAGGCCGTTTTATTGTTACAATATAGTTGAAAATGTTACACCATTGCGTTATTTTATTGAACTTTTCTATTTATCACGTTTTCTTGTTTCATAACCTAGTTTCATAATTTTAATTATTATATACAGTCCTTAGCAAATTTATTCATTTTTATCAAGCAATTAGTTGCTTTCCACTATTGAATAAGGAAATAATCTCATTTAATCGAATAAGTAATTTTCTACTAATCTTTAGTTGCCTACTCTTCGCTCATAAAATCTGTCAAATTTTACTAGTACTTAGTTAATTTTTAAGAATTTTGATTCAGAGAGGCAATAAGGTATCTTTTGCGTAAGCTAAAATGCTATAAAATAAAAATGAACTTCTTTAGACACTCAAGATTATCATTATTCAAGGCAAATCATTTTCACAAAGTTTGCTAAATAATTGCAATTTTTTATGGAAAATTAGAAAAATGTACAACCGATAAAAATTTTGAAAATCGAAAACAGAACTCTGTTGAAAAGTAGGGCATGAAGACCCTGAATGTGTATAATTATTTTCGAGACCATTGATCCATTGTCATTTTAAGATTGTAAAAAATTCTTATTTTCCTAACTTTGTTCAAACAATCAGAAGGCGATCTTTCTCTAAAAAATAGGTGTGTCACTAAAATCTAGGAAGCATTGTTGCCACTTTTCCTCAATGCCGAATGGGTAATTTGAAAAACTTGAACGAAGGAATGTCGCCAAATTCACATACATAAGTTAAGAATTGAGTTTCAGGTGAAGGACAGTGACGAAGAATGTCACATTTGTGTGCAGAACTGACAAAAATTTAACATTCATCAATATAAAATTTTATTATTACATTTTTAATTAAAATAATTAATTTTCAACCAATAGAAAGGAAATTTTCATCATAATAGTTAAATTTTCAACCAAACAAACGGAACTAAAATAAAATAGCTATACTGAAATTTGTGATATTACTGGATCAATATGTAAAGAGAATTTTTCTTACCCTGGAACTTCAAAAATAAAATTTTGATATAAAAACAAAATAATTTAATACATTTATGTGACAAATATGTCCAGAAAACGCAGTAACTGGAGGCTTATAGATAATTCGAATCAAATTGAAATAGTCGAATTCAATTCTACCTTGATGAATAGTTCATTCGTAAATACCTTAAAATAGTATATTGCGTGACTTCACATGAGTGAAATCGTTGCCTCGGCCCGAGTCATGCATACAATTTTTCATCATATCAATAATCGAAAATTCCACTTGATGCCTGTGGAGCGTGTCGGCAATCGAATTTTCAACCCTAGGGATGAAAGTGACAAGGTGGAGGGTCATATTTTGTGAATGACAAAAATCATCTGCCAATTTCAAAGAAATTGTAAGTAAGTGGAAAAAATGGTGTCATTAATATTGAATTTACTGGAATTTTGTCGCTATAATAAGGAAACTTCTGTAAATCATATGCAACTTTCTCAAATCATATATAAGATTTTCTGTATAATTCATGGAAAATAAACAATTTTCTAGTGTTTCAATATGACCTTCCCTTTGTTTCAATAAAGTTGAGAATGTTACACCATCGTGTTATTCTATTAAACTTTTCTATTTTTTCTGTTTTCCATTTCATAACCTTTGTTAATTTTCATATACAGTCCGCAGTAAATTTATTTATTTTTATCAAGCTATAAGTTGTTTTTTACTATTGAATAAGGAAATATCTTGACTAATCGAATTAGTAATTCTCTACTAGTATTTAGTGGTCCACTTTTAGCAAATAAAATCTGTAAAATTTCACTAATACATGGTTGGTTAAGTTTTAACAATTTTGATTTAAACTTTAAACTGCCGCGGTTCAAACTGCAGCACTTCAAACTGTAACACTTTAAACTGCAGAATGTAAAGCTACATAACTTTGAACTACAACATTTCAAACTGCAGTACTTCGAACTACATCATTTTAAACTACAGCACTTTAAACTGCAGTATTTTAAACTGCTGCACCTTAGAATACAATGTTATTCGTCGCAGAAAGATTCTGTGACTTAAAGTGCACAACCTGTCGGATTCGAAATAAATTCGATCATAAATATTAAGGAATTGGGACAGATTTTGTAAAGGGACTTTTTCTCTTCTTGAAAACATTTTTCTCTACGTCCAATCTTCGTGAAAGCTAAGCAAATATTAAAGATTGAATTTTCTCATAGAGAAAATATTTCTAACTTAAAAAATGTATCTTTTCGAAATTTGAAAATGTTGTAAAGTTGTCTATTTTCAAACTAGAAAGAATAGGGTCTAACATCCTTTTACGGAAATGTCACTTCTTCAGCCGCTAGTTTGTATTTTTTCGAAATTTTTAATTTTTATTATCAGCGCCTGCATGCTTTATAGTCAGTAAAAAAATTGTTAACAAAGCGTTTGTCCTTATTGTTGAAGGCTTTTGAAAATACTATTTTCAATCATCCCTTATGGGTTCGCTATTTTGAAAATTTCAAAAGTTTGCAATGAGTGTGTATATGAGCAAAAGATTTTTTAATACAAACTTTGACAGTTTTCCGTCAGCACGCATGCAGAAAAATCCCACACTTTTTAATCCTAAAAGTAAATAGAAACGCTGCATCTGAAACGCTTCAGTTAAAAAAATACGTCGTCAGATAAATTTGACTGATTTTTGATACAATTGACAGCCATTTTTATTGAGGCAAATCTTGAAAATACTTTTATAAGAATTTTTCTTCTTTGTATGAATTGAAAAATACATAAATAACAATAAAATTCATCTAAAACACTTTATAATTCATAACAACATTTTTTAAAGCAAATTTTGGTAACGCGCAAGTTGAAGACATTCATCAATCAACACCGAATCATTTATACTTTTTTAGGGTCCTAATTCACGACATTTCCACATATTTCAAATTTAAATTTGCATAATTTTGACAATATTCTTATAATCATGAAACTATATCAGTTCCACAAAATGTCAATCGTCATGGTCTCAAAAGATATAATTGATTCAATTAATTCAAATGATTATTGTAACAGTATATTTTTCAATGTAAAGAAAGAAAAAAATGAGACTTATTTCTATACTTACTTTGTATCCACCATCATACAAGCGATATATTTAAACAGATGGTATCGGACTGAATTGTCAGAAATAAAATGTATGTTAGCATGAATGTTATGTAGCTTTCGAATATTCCAAATTTTATTCTTTATAATGAAGCAGAAAGTTTTTCTCCTTTTTTCTTATTTCCATGCACACTTACATCTCCCTCCATCACACAAGATCGTCAGGCATTAATCCTTGGTTCATCTCATCTAAGATCCTAATTACCCTGCTCATCCCAATCTTCATGAAGCCTATCGACAGTGCCTGTCGTACATTTGGCCAAGGGAGAGAAAACCTACAGAAAACCGGCCCGATTGTAGCTGGTTACCAGCAGTCAAAGTTCGGATGAAAATATACGGATACGATGTGCCAAAAAAAAAATGTTTTTGCGGTCTGACCCTCACAAGGTCAAAATATGTGTATTATCTCCATTTGCTTTTAATATAATATACAATTAAAATAAAACACAAATATTTGGAAAAAATGTCGAATACGCTACGCATCCAAAAGTCACTCTAACATATAAAAAAGATTATGTACATATATTATTAGTATATTAGTATATTGGAAATATTTAATTAAAATAAAATAAATCATCGCATTCAATAGTATTATGTTTATATGATATTAAAATATAAAATTATACTTCCTTATGTATGTAATTGTGAATGTTTTTCCAACCCTTCCATTTGTAGAGAGGCTGATTCATTTTGTTTTAATTAAATACTTTTAATTGCAACATTTTATTCTGAAATTTAAAGAATTATTCATTTTTTATTAAGTGTCACTAATATACTAATAATAATTACTTATAACATACAATGTAGAGTTTAATATACGCTCGAACTTGGATTTCAGTAAACTCGATTTGTGTGTTCCGAGGACTCACGCCGTGCGGCGGTTTCGGATGGAAGAATCCGTGGGGGGATGTACCATGATCAGTGATGCGCGACAAACCACTATCGTAGCGGTAAAGCGCTGTACCCTAACGGCCTAATTGGATAACTGCATCACGTTGCTCCGGACCACTTTCAGTCTTCACACGGCCCTGATGTTTACGTTCAGAGAGCCTGGTTTTGAGCCGAAGTTCATAACCAAACCCGTGTACCGATTCAAGTTCGATATTTTTTAAAAAGAATTTTTAATTTAATACCTTTCAACTGCCATCTAAAAATGACACCGGCTCCAAGTAGAACCGCGGTAAATCACACTTATGGCCACGTCTCACAACCGTGAGATGTGTGGTCACAGGGAACGATGAAATCACAACGACAGGCCGGCGAAACCCTTGTGTGTCTTGAGGACACGAAGCGACCCAAGGATGACAGCTTTCTGCATTCATCTCGCAAGTACAGTCGTTGCAGCTCCCTTTTAAGGTCTTGATATCTCTCCTCCTTTTCTTTCTCCTTGGAAGTGATGTTGTATTCGGACGGAGCCGAGAATTCGATCACAAATATAGTTCGTTTTTCGAAGTCTTGGAGAACGATGTCAGGCCTCGAGTGTGCAACGGAGACTGTTTTCTGAAAATCGTAATTCCAGAAAATTTGGCACTTCTCGTTTTTGACAATTGACTCTATCTCCTTTGGAGCGTTCAGCAGGGCAGGGTTGCGGCCAACACCGTAAGAGCGACAAAGATCGTAATAAAGCACTCTTAGGGCCGCATGATGTCTGTAGTTATACGTCATTCCTGCGTGGATGGGACACCCCGATAGTATGTGTTCAAGGTACTCAGTGTGTGCATGACACGCTCTGCACCTATCGCTGGGAACTTCTTGACATAAAATGCGGTAACGGTATACTAAGATGGAAATGACACTGCCCTGGCATGCGAAAAAGAAACCTTCTGAACCTGAATTAGGTCCTGATGATCTGAGGGAAGAAAAAGATTGTTCCTTCGACAAGGACCGTTTTTCAACATTTCTGTGAAAGTTTCCGTGCATTTTCTTGTCGAGTAGTTGTTGGTGAAATTTTTCAACCTCTGCTTTCTTCACTTCGGCTTTTAGAAGTGAAGCATCTAGATGGAATGATGCACTTTCCTCACTTCTGATGTTACAATTCAGGTCAAGGGTCTCGGCCACTTGTTCCGCGGCTTTGTGAAGGAACGCTCCTTTGCCAATCATCTCGTGGTTCCTGAACTTTTTTAGGAGAGGATATCTGCCATTCGCAACGATGTCAGCTGTACTTAGAACAATTCGGTTATGAAGACACTGGAGATTCAGAAGTCCGCGTCCACCTTGACGGCGTGAAATGTATAATCTCGGAACTGACGAATTGATATGCAAGCTTTTATACATATGCATGATCTTACATGTGGTGATATCAAGGGCCGTGAGCTCGTTCTTCGTCCATTGAACCACACCAAACGAGTAGAGTAGAACCGGGACGGCAAGTATGCTAGTCGCAGATACCTTGTTCAACGCCGACAGATTGGAAGACCAAATCTGTCGAAGAAGATGCTTGTATCTGCTTCGGAGAGACTCCTTCACTGATGTTATGTCCTGAATGCAGCTTTGAGGCACGCCCAGGTATGTATAGGTCTCTCTAGTATTAGGATGTCTAATAACACTTATATCCACAAGCTCAGGGTCCTTGGGAACGCCAGTAATCTTTTCTTTCTCAGATAAAATCCATATAAAATACATGAGCGCTGATTAGTGTCGCCCCAGAGATATCCAAAAGAATTTCGTAGTGCGAAAGATAGAGGCAGAAGTATGATGCAAAAAAGCAAAGGGCTCATGGTATCACCCTGAAAGACGCCCCTCTGGAAGGTGACGTTGTTCGTTGTCACACGATAATTTCTAGATGAGATAGTAAATCTAGTTTGCCAAAGAGGCATCAATCTCTCTATCCATCTCACTATGTGTGGATGCACCTTCAAGCTTTCCAACAGACAGATGATAAGTCTATGAGAGGTTGAATCGAAAGCTTTCCGGTAGTCAATCCAGGCCATTGACAGGACGCGCTGATGGGCAGCAGCGTCTTTACAGACACTTTAATTAGCAGGTTCTCTCGACAGCCTGCTACACCTTTTTTCGAGCCACGTTGTTCGTACATCTCTCGCCAAACAGGCTCAATTCGTCGAACAATCCTGTTATTTCGGACAACTGTAAAGATCTTATACAGTGTGTTCAAACAAGTTATTGGCCTGTAATTCTCTGGGTTGGGCAAGTTGCCTTTTTTCGTTAGGAGTATAGTGCGTCCTAACACCAGCCACTGCGGAATGGGTGTCCCCGACTTTAAATATGAGGTGAATGATGGCAGTGATTGATGGACATTCCTCCTCAGATTTCATGAGATTGTCGCAAATCTTGAAGCGGATGATATTGTCAGTATCTGCTTTCAACTTTAGTGTTTTGGGGATCTTGTATACCTCTCTCCAAAAAGCCTCTACCTCCTGGGGTTTGGGTGGATTTTTGACAGAAACAGGGAGATCGCTGAAGAGGCGCGATGGGTCAGCGAGAAACTTTTCATTCTCCCTGATCCATCTCTTCCTCTTCTGTGTTCTCCTCCTTGCTTCAGATAACACAATATTTTTTCAACAATATGCTGCTTGATTGTCAGCAGCTTTGACTTGTTTAGTGTGTGATTCAAGATCCTCAGTTCTTGGGCGAACTTTCGAACCCTTCCCGTGAACGGTCTACCAGATGTTATGTAGTCAATCACACATTGAACATGGGACACATTCTGTCTTACCCATCCAATCTTCTTGTTCAGTTGATGCAAGCGTCTGTTAGTCTTTTGATTCATCTTCGGTTCTAGCCTTCGATTTGAATCAGCCAATGCCCTCGTAGCACCATAAACTGAGCAATTAATGGTCCAGAGGTCGCACTCTTTCGAGATATCTCCACGAAGGGAGGTATCCATTTTAGCCAGATCTTGGGGCTTAGGACGAACTTGCATGTTAATGTTCCTGCTTGTCCTGAAATCGCGATCATCTCTCAGAAGGTGCCTGCTTTCCGAGTTGGTCTTAATGTCGCTTCCTCATCTTCGTCTGCAGCTTGATCAAGCAGCGATTGGGAAAGCGCTTCGCATACATATCCATTTTTCCAAAGGTGGGCACGTTGATTTCGCACTGATTGAATCAAAACGTGCTGAAGCTCTGGGTGTTTCTGGCACCACCGAGTGTGCATACGCGCCATAAAGCCTCGGTGAACAGGGATAATGCTGGCATCGTAGCAGTCTAGCAAGTCATCCTTGAGTTGATCCGTCCACTCAATGTGGGCGTTTCGCCGGATCGTCGCCAGGTTTTCATCTAAATTATTACTCTAGGATGATCGGCATTCTTTGCCAACCCATTGTCGGGTGCTCTGCGCGTTCGATCGTTTTGAACCGCATCTACAACATTTTGGTGTTTTGGTGGTGTCATTGTTGTTCCCACAAGCAGCTAGGAAAAGGGTTCGTTCATCCTTGTAGAGCCCTGCGTCCAAGGATAAGGCTGCATACTCTGAGAGGTCGCCCGGTATCCCAGAGTCACCGTTTGAGACACCTCACCCAGGTGCCATTCAGCTTTCGGCACGGTTGTTACGCCTTCGCTTAGGAGTTATTCCTTCGGGACCATCCCTGGACAATTGTCCGCGACTGCTCATTAATTATTGTAACCATATTCAGCAGAAACCCTTAGTACAGGGACCCACTATCCGCAACCCAAGGACGCGCTCGGTGGCTTTGTCATAGGCCCTTCAGTTCTATTCCAAAGGAATCGAAACCGAAACAAAAATATATATATATATAGTTAAAAGTTTGTGTTTAAGACAACCGCAGAATTTCGCCAGGAGTGGGTGCTAATCTGAAAAATTGCACCCGCTCCCAGCGAAATCGCGGTAAAATGTCAGCTGTAACCACGTCTCACGACCGTGAGATAGGTGATCACAATCTGCAACGAATTTAATACGACGGTCCGGCAAAAGTCTCGTGCACCCTGAGGACACAGAGCGACCCAAGGACGACCGCCTCATGCATTTTCCCCGCAAGTGTCTCAGCATTTTGTTGACATGCAGGGATGCTTTTTAGGCTATTAACCAGTGAAACCTTGGCACCTCCAAGAGCGCCGATGATCAAGACGATTAGCTTAACAGAATATTCCGGGTACAACGGTCTCAACTTCCTTATAAGGTCTTTATACCTCTCCCTCCTTTCCTTCTCCTTCGCTCTGACGTTTTTGTCAGCTGGTGCCGAAAATTTGATAACGAACATGGTTCGTTTCTCGAAGTCAAGGAAAACTATGTCAGGCCTCGAGTGCGCAACAGAAACAATTGTCAAAAATATGAAGTTCTAGTATATGCGGCACTTCTCATTTTTGACAATTAACTCTATTTCCCTAGGAGCGTTTGGCGGAGCGGTATTTGGACTAATATATATATATATATATATATATATATATTAGTCCAAATACCGCTCCGCTATACATATATACATATATATATTTATTAGGGTGGCCCAAAAATACAAATTTTGGAATTTTCGACCCGCGTCGACGCAAAATTGTTCTCTCGTAGAAACAAATAAATACATATTTTTTTATTTTGAAATAAAATGATTTTTAGTACGTTGTGGAGTATTTTGAAGTTTTCTTCTAATGCACGAATTAAAATAGAAAAGTTTCAAGAGAACCTGGAGCGAGTCCTGAGATTTAACCCAGACGACAGTTTTAGTGTTATTACTCTGCTATTTAACTCATTGAACTCAAGTGTCCCCCTAGGGTTGGGGTATTATAAAAAAATTAGTTGGTTCCCCAGAAAATGCGAACAAAATTTGGGAAATGTGCTGGGTTACAGGTTTGGGCCTGTAGCAGGGAGCCTTATTGTCGAGCTTGCATCTGGAAGTCCTAAGCCTCTAACAATAAGCCACTCTGAGTTCAACTTAGCTGCCATAAATTCTTCAGGTGTGGAGAAAAGCTGCTGTTGGACTGAAATTTTTTATTTCCACTCATTTTCGTAATCGCTTCAAAGCTATAAATTAAAACATAATGAACATTTTTTTTATAAATCAGTTCTTAATATCTTCAAAAATGCTTCTTGGAAATTTTAAATTAAACAATCATATCTGAGGCTCGCTACAAGTCAACAAATATTGCAATTTTATGCAACTTTCAATATATCTCAAATTTTTTTATTACTTTGTTGATATATTAAAATTTGACAAAATGCATCTTTACTGAGAAGAGAACAAGTTTATAGAAGGGTAAAGAAATTGCCTCATAATTTCTTGAACAAAATCGAAGAAGTAAAAAAAGTATACGCTTTACGTATTAAACTCCACAAGATACAAAAATTGCTCCACAAAGCACTGAAAATCATTTTATTTCAAAATAAAAAAATACGTATTTATTTGTTTCTACGAGAGAACGATTTGGCGTCGACGCGGATCAAAAATTCCAAAATGTATATTTATGGGCCACCCTAATATATATAGTTAAAAGTTTGTCATAAGGACAACCGCAGGATTTCGCCGGGAGCAGGTGCTAATCTGAAAAATTGCACCCGCTCCCAGCGAAATCGCGGTAA
>CAKNYM010034119.1:0-12912 GCA_932195095.1 Andricus curvator
TATATCTGCAGAAAATGTTCACATACTAAAATTAACCCTTTACATAGACTTTTCAACTAATTACAGAAATATCTATGAACTTCTATTTAGTATGTAAAATCCACAGTAAAAGAAAAATTTAATTTAAATACTGAGGACCCGATAAACTACGCTTTACCTCTAATGTGTGATGGACATAAAGGTGCTTATTGGGTCGGGCAATATAAATATATAAAAGACCCAGTAAGCACCTTTATATGTCAAAAAACATTTTTAGTTTAAAAAATATGTAAACATGCTTCACATAACAAAATAAAAGTGATGTAAGGTACAAGAAAGCTAATTTACAACGGAAAATTTATCTTTGGTATAAGTGTACACAATATTGATTTTCTATATCTGCAGAGAATGTTTACATACTAAAATTAACCCTTTACATAGACTTTTCAACTAATTACAGAAATATCTATGAACTTTAATTTAGTATGTAAAAGCCACAGTAAAAGAAAAATTTAATTTATATACTGAGGACCCGATAAACTACGCTTTACCTCTAATGTGTGATGGATATAAAGGTGCTTATTGGGTCGGGCAATATAAATATATAAAAGACCCAATAAGCACCTTTATATGTCAAAAAACATTTTTTTCTATAATTCGCGAAAAAGTGCCAGTTTTTTCACCTGTTTTTGGTGTAAAAAGTGATCGATTTTTGGTCGATGACGTGGCGCATGCGCAGTGCCGACCTTTCCGGGCAACAGTGACAAAAGTGGACAGATGCGGTGGAAAAAGTAAATGGACAGTGATAAAAGTGAGGCACAGTGGAAAAAGTAAATGTTATTTCGGGTGGGTTCGTGCTGCCTCGGGTGTACTCGTGCATCGTGCGCAGCCAACTTCATTCTATTTTCCGACTGTCGTCCCTAACCTAAAATCAATTTCCTGAAAAGTCTCGAGTTGTGTATTTTGTATGTACTTTTGTCACTTGGCAAAAGCAAAAAAACACCGTCAGTTTCTCCGAAAATACTGTGCTTGGTTTTTTTCACGAAAAATCGGAAATTTTGAAGCCCTCAACTTGATGGGCCAACTATTCAATTGTGAGAGCCAGCTTATTATTACTGCCATATTATTGCCATGGTTTTGATAATTGCCATTGTCATTGTTGCGTCAATCGACAAAAAATCGCCTTCTTTTTACACAAAAAACAGGTAAACAAAAACTAGCACTTTTGCACAAATTATAGAAAAAGTATCGTGTCACACACATTGAAAAAGCGACGATTTAAAACTCGTGTGATAGCCACCCTCGCTCCGCTCGGGTAGCTAACTTCACACTGGTTTTAAATCTCTCGCTTTTTCAACTTGTAGCACAATATACTATTAGTTTAAAAAATATGTAAAAATGCTTTACATAACAATATAAAAGTGATGTACGGTTCAAGAAAGCTAATTTACAACGGAAAATATATCTTTGCTATAAATGTACACAATATTGATTTTCTATATCTGCAGAGAATGTTTACATACTAAAATTAACCCTTTACATAGACTTTTCAACTAATTACAGAAATATCTATGAACTTTAATTTAGTATGTAAAAGCCACAGTAAAAGAAAAATTTAATTTAAATACTGAGGACCCGATAAACTACGCTTTACCTCTAATGTGTGATGGATATAAAGGTGCTTATTGGGTCGGGCAATATAAACATATGGAAGACCCAATAAGCTCCTTTATATGTCAAAAAACACTTTTAGTTTAAAAAATATGTAAAAATGCTTTACATAACCATATAAAAGGGATGTAAGGTACAAGAAAGCTAATTTACAACGGAAAATATATCTTTGGTATAAATGTACAGAATATTGATTTTCTATATCTGCATAGAATGTTTTCATACTAAAATTAACCCTTTACATAGACTTTTCAACTAATTAGAGAAATATCTATAAACTTTAATTTAGTATGTAAAAGCCACAGTAAAATAACAATTTAATTTAAATACTGAGGACCCGATACACTACGCTTTACCTCTAATGTGTGATGGACATAAAGGTGCTTATTGTGTCGGGCAATATAAACATATGGAAGACCCAATAAGCTCCTTTATATGTCAAAAAACATTTTTAGTTTAAAAAATATGTAAAAATGCTTTACATAACAAAATAAAAGTGATGTAAGGTACAAGAGAGCTAATTTGCAACGGAAAATATATTTTTGGTATAAATGTACACAATATTGATTTTCTATATCTGCAGAGAATGTTTACATACTAAAATTAACCCTTTACATAGACTTTTCAACGAATTCAAATAATATCTATAAACTCCAATTTAGTATGTATAAGTCATAGTGAAAGAAAAATTCAGTTTAAATACTTACGACCCGATAAACCACGCTTTACCTCTAATGTGTGATGGATATAAAGGTGCTTATTGGGTCAGTGACAGCCCCCTGCAACGACGTTAGTTCACTAGTACGGTCAAGTGAAGCGCAGATTATATATATTATATCAACAGTTTTTAAACACCTTAGATGCGTCAGATAGGAATAAATATTTAACAGTTTCGTTTAATACAGACGGCGCGCCTCTATATGAAAGCTCTACTTATTCTATTTGGCCGATCTTTTTAGAGATTCACCAACTGCCATTTCATGTAAGAACCACTGAATTAATCGTTATCGGATTGTGGTTCGGGAAAAATAAACCTGACATGAACGTCTTCCTGGATCCCTTTGTTCAAGACATGAATAGATTATCCAAGGAAGGAGTACAATGCAACCTAAACGGCGAGGAGGTTGTTTTGAAAGTTTATCCACTAGTCTGCTGCGTGGACTCAGTTTCAAGGGCACCAATGCAAGGTATTACCCAATTTAATGGTAGCTGTGGCTGCAATTGGTGCCTTCACCCTGGACAGTGGGTAGCTAACCCAAAGAAAGCTAACAGTGGTAGTCACAAGTATCCATTGTTGGATTCCCCTGTTTCCAGGCGAACAGCAGAGGATACGATTCAGCACATGAATACAGCAACTCCTTCTAAGCCTTGTTTCGGAGTAAAAAACCCGTCACAATTGATAAAGCTGGAGAAATTCCACATAATTGAGGGTTTTGTTCCCGAGCACTTGCACATTTTGAGTGGTATTGCTAAGCAGGTCGCCAATGTTTGGTTTGGTTCGAAAAGCGAATCTTCCAGGTTAATTTCGAAGCAGGAATTAGATTTTATCAACTCAATTATGTCCAATATTAAAGCTCCTACCCAAATCGGTCGCCTCACCCGCTCCCTCAAGGACAAAGAATTTTGGAAAGCTAGAGAATGGGAAAACTGGATTCTCTACTACAGCTTGCCAATAATTATGTTGTTCTTAGACAAAAAATTGGTATCACATTGGCTCCTTCTTGTGGAAGCTATTTATATTCTTGTGAAAGCAAAAATTACAATTGCAGAACTTGACAAAGCCGATGAATTATTGCACACATTTGTAGCAAATACACAACACCTCTACTCGGCAACAGCAATGACCTTTAATGTCCACCTTTTATTACATCTGACCCGAAGTGTCTTCAATTGGGGCCCACTCACTGCTCACTCAGCTTATGGTTTTGAAGATGGCAATCGCCAGTTGTTACAAATTATTCACGCAGCGAAAGGTGTCCATCATCAAGTAGCTCGGCACATTAGTCTGAGCTTCAGTCTTGTATAAATAAAACGAGCCATATATCCGACAGCTTCCATTCGTACGAAACATTATTATGATAACTTAGGTGACACAAAAGTGAAGAAAACTATAAAGTTATTAAAATCAAGGTATTTTGGAATAACTTCAAAAGCAGAAAGTGCATGGGTATCCAAGCTAGAACTTTCCGATAAAGCGCTGTGCTACTCGAAAATTGTGAGAGATGGTTGTCTCTATCTTTCAGTTGAAAAAATTAATAGACGCTCTGACAACACGTTTGTACAACTTCTCGATGGTTCGTACGGAAACGTTGTAAAGTTTATAGTAGATACAGAAAGGACAAAAGAGTACGTTCTACTGAATAGTTTGAAAACAAAATCTACTTTTGGAAAGAAGCATATCATTTTTCAAACCGTTCTTGAAATTGTGAACGAAACAGTAGCTGTTCCTGTTGCAGAAATTGATAAAGTCAGCGTGTGTATAGAAGTCAATAGTGAACGATTTATCTGTGCTGTGCCTAACTTGCTTTCTTATTAAGTAATTATCACGGAGTGTCTACTTGATCGATAATTTTTTTTAGTGGTAAACGATCTGCTATTTGGTTAGATGGCCAGGATTTTTCATTCCATTGTACTAATAGAATATTAATATTCTTTTGATGTATTATTACTCTTAGTTTTTGAAACCCGGTGTACGCTAAAACTCGTGAAGGAGTATTTATCTCAAATTGTAAATATACATCTTGCTAATTCAGAAAGAAATAGATTCACGTTTTAAAATTAAAATTTAAAGACTGTAATTATGATTTGTACAGGGGATTTTCAAAGCGATATCTGTAATTCCGAATCTGATAATTTAATTTTTTGAAATAGTTATTACAGTTATGACTTCGAACTATGATATTTCAAAAAACATTACTATTTGGAGTTGCAACAGCAAATTTTCCGGAGCAGTTATATGTAATTCTAATTTAATCCGATTAATATTAATATAAAAATTGTAAAGTGGACTAGAAGACACAATTTCCATTGTATTTAGAGAAACGACAATGAAATTTTGTAGATATAAGTAAGATATATAGATGTGTACAATGTAAGTTCTAATTCCAAGGATTTTCTCAATTATATAAAAAAAATGCTACGTTTGAAATTATCTTCTCAGCAGCTCAGGGTCATGATTTCAGTTTTAAACTTGGTAAATATATAAGTATCATTTTAGAAGGAAGCAAAGTATTTCAAAACGCATAGACAAATTAAATTTGAATGGAAACCTTGAACACGATGAAGATACAAATCTGTATTACACAGCTGTATTCTTATAATTAAAAAAATAATTAGATCTCTTTCTTTTAAAAATGTTGTACTTACCTTTTTGAAAGAATTAACGACATCGTATAGAAAAACTGAATGTATCAATCCTTGTACGATATGCGCCACTGTCCGTAGAACGTTTATAAAATAACACAATTTCTTTCTTCAATACCAGACGTTTCGTTTACAAATATTACTGATTTCATTTTCAGTTTCCTCTGAAGAAATCTGTTCCGAAAAGAAATCCTCAAAATCATAAAATACACTTCCCTCTTCCGATAATTTTAAATCGAAAGTATGAAAATCCTTTTGCCTGATATTCTTCTACTTCCAACCAGTATTCGGACGAAAAAAATGATTGAAATTAAATGATTTCTTGAGCAGATAAGGAATTATAACAGTAAATTAAAGACTTTTTTATCTTCTCGGTAAATTGTTTAATTGCACATGTTCCTTCCGTGAAAAATTCGTATAAAAAAGTATTACGAAAAACAATTAAAACACTTACGAATTATAATTTTTGAAATAGAAGTGTACTTTATAATTTTTGGGTCACAAAGGGCCTAAAAAACGACCCTCATTTGTCGAGGGAAAGTCGTACTGAATCCCATAGGGGTACTCGTACGTAAACCTGTCAAGGATCCATATCATTTTCCTCTCCAGGATCCTTGACGGGCTCTCATACTAGAAATCCTGCGCGAAATAAGGCGTACAGGATACTGAGTGGGTTCCTTTGCTGGAGCTCGTGAGTTATCCGGTACGTTTTCCTCTCTGCGCACTCGTGCGAAAAATAACGGATTCGGGAACCCTTGCCGGATCATTCACAAGTTTCTCTGCATGAATCCCTGCACAAGATCTCGTCCATGTTCTGGCAAATGAACTAATACAGGAACAAGCGCGGGATCCCGTACAGGGTTTTTCAATTGGGTAGATGGCGCTGGGAGTCTTTCCAGCCTATGTTTACATGGCAAGAATAGGAAAGACTACTGAAAAATCAATTTTATTTAATTTTTCGTAATGACAATCGGTTTTGTGTGTTACAAATCTAAGTGTAAACATTTAAAAATATTATCAATAAAAAAGTTGGCACTAAAATAACTAAAATGGGTGGAACGCGGTGTATTGTTCCTGGATGTAAGTCAGGTTATGACAGCTGCTCCGAAAAATTCCATTTCTTTTACGCGCCAAAAGTTAAAGAAATTTTGTGGGAGCGAAAAACTTTTTCAGAGGATGGAGTCACTGTTCTGGGAGTGGCAAGTATAAATATAAAATATTTATATTTACAATGAATGATTGTTGTTTAATTTCAAGGTAATAATATTATTGTTGTTTATGTAATAAGTGGCAATTAATGTTTCCTTATTTTTGATTGAACTGTTTGTGACATAAAATATAAGTGGTACCGCACGACAGTGCCAGTACACCGGTTTATTATAATTATACTTTTTTTTTCTTGATAAAGTGTAAAAATAAAGTACAGATTCAAATTACCAAAGGATTGAATACTTAAAATAATAGTTTTATTCAAACAAGTAAATGAAGAAGGTATCATTTATGCATTTTATCCTAAACTGAAACGATATCTATATTTTCAAAATTCTTTTGTAGAATTTAAAAAATTCTTTTGTAGAAATATAAAGAATTAAATAAGAACTATGTATTGTAATACAAAATATAGAACATTTTATCTTAAAATGAAACTATATCTGGTTACTGTAGTAGTTAAACAAATGTAAATGTCCAATTGAAACTTTATAAACTATTTTGAACTTTAAATTAATTTTAAATTAATAGATTCATAATTTCAGTCTGAAACGTCTAAAATATACAATTTTTAACTGACAAAAGTAAAAATATATAATTTTGGAATATTTTAGTTTCTGTTTCAAATCCACAATTATAAATCAAATATTTAAAACTAAATAATTTTATTCTGAATTCATTGAAAAATAAAGCCTTGAATCGTTAAAATTTCAGAAAGCAAAATTTAAACATTGAACTTTACAATTTTACTTATTTTATTACTCTTTTTGAAAAATTTGTAGTTTGTGAGTGAAACTGTTAATTTTTATTTAAAGAAAAGTTGAACGAATTTTTAAATTCGAGTAAGATCAGAGATATTTAGAAGTTTTAAAAAGATTCAAACTCAATTTTAAACTTGAGAATATTTCAAAAAAAAATTAACAAATTGTAGATTTTTGAAGGTTTTGAAATAAAATTTTAAAGCGACTGTTGGGAGGAGTGGAAAATAAGGTGTTGGGGGAAAAGAGGAAAGTAATAGAAGGGGAAGATGATAGCAATAATGGGATAAGTAGGGAGGAATTTAATAGAGCGATAGGGAGGCTCAAAAGAAACAAGGCAACAGGTGAGGACGATATTGAGAACGAGGCTTTGAGTTTTGGAGGAGAAGGGGTGAGAAAGGAAGTGTGGGAGGTATGCAAAAAGGTTTGGAGAGGAGAGGGATGGCCTAAGGAATGGAGGACAGGGTTAGTGGTGCCGATAATTAAGAAAGGAGAGGGCAAGAAGGTGGAGGAGTATAGGGGAATCACACTTATGTCGGTGGGCTACAAAATATATACGGAGATTCTCAGAAAGAGATTAGAAACGGAGGTGGATGAGAAAGGGATTATTCCACACAATCAGACGGGCTTCAGGAAAGGGATGGGAACAGTAGACAACATCTACGTACTGAATTATCTTGTGAATAGGAGTTTAGGGAGGAAGAAAGGGAAATTAGTGGCCTTATTTGTAGACTTTAAAGCGGCATTTGACTCGGTAAACAGGAAGGTGTTATGGCAGGTGATGAAAGAGAAGGGGGTGGACGAAGAGTTGGTCGAGAGGATAAAGGAGATATTCGAAGAGACTAAGATAAGGGTGAGGATTGGGAAACAAAAAGGGGAGATTTTTTGGAGTGGAAGGGGGCTCAGGCAAGGGTGCCCATTGAGCCCACTACTATTCAGTCTCTTGTTGGCAGATCTAGAGGAGAAACTGGAGAAGAAAGGAAAAGGGGGAACGGCTTTGGGAAATAGCAAGGTATATTCCTTAGCGTATGCAGACGATATAGTCTTATTAGCGGATGACGAGAGAGGGATGAGTCTCATAATGAGAGTGTTCGAGGAGTATGTGAGAATTAAAGACTTAACGGTAAATGTAAATAAGACGAAGGTGATGATGTTTAGGAAGAGAAGGACAAAGGTAGAATATGAATGGAAGATGTACGGGGAGAAAGTGGAACAGGTCGAGGAATTTAGTTACCTAGGCTTCTGGTTTGAGTCGAAAGGAGGGGTTGAACTGCAGGTGAGGAGAAGGATAGAATGTGCGACTAAAGTAATGGGGCAGGTGTGGGGTATAGGGAAGAGAAGGTTTAAAGATGATTGGAAAATGAGACTGTGGATGTTTGATGCGTTGGTATGGTCAGTCCTAAGTTACGGAGTGGAGATCTGGGGATGGAAGGAGCACAAGAGGGTGGAAAGTATGCAGGAGAGATTCTTGAGATGGGTAATGGGAGTGAGCTGGAGCTGCCCAGGATACATGTTGAGGGAGGAATTATGTAAAAGTAAAATGGTTATTAGACAAATGAAGAGAGCATGGAACTTTGAGGAGAAACTAAAGAGGGGGGAGGGAAGCAGGATAGCACAAGCTTGTCTAAGGGAAGTAGTAAACAAAGAGACTAGGGGTAACACAGAAGGATCAAGGTGGGAGGAAGAGAGACAACATAGGAGGAGGGAATGCGATATAAGAGCAGATGTCAGAGTATGGCAAGAGTTAGAGAATGAACTGATAATTAAGGAGGGGGAGGAAAGATGGAAAAAAATCGTGGAATCTAAGTATAACAGGTGTTATAAGGTAGTGAAGGCTGAAGGAGAACCAGAATATTTAAGAAAGATTAAAAAGGAGAGTAAATGGAACCACGTTATACGATTTAGGATGGGAGAAGGAATGAGAGAGTGTAGGTACTGGATGGATGAAGAGGAAAGAAGATGTAGAGTCTGTAATTACGAGATAGAATCATGGGGGCATGTTTTAGAGAGATGTACGGGGGATGAAACAGGTGGGGAGAGTGTGGATGACAGGATAAGGTGGATCTTGGATGGAAGTGGACAAGGGGCAAGCTGGATGATGAGACTGGAAGAAATGAGAGAAAGTAAAGGGCATGTAGTAGGGAAAGGCCAAGCGCGTACTCCTAGTCAAGGAAACTAATGTAAATAAAGCTTGAAAAATCATGTTAACGGAAATGGTAAGAGGAAACGGAAGCCCAGGAAAATCAATAGTCAGCAAATCTCGAAAATAATTAGGTTAAGACAAAGCGATAGTAAATAAGTTAATATAAGTAGAATATTATTATTTAGGTAGTAAGTATTATTAAGGTAGTATAAGTGGTTTTGTAACGTACTGTGAAGGGAGCGGAGGCCCTCAAACCCGTAAAAGGGAGAGAATAAATACATACATAATTCAGAAAAAATTTAAGTAAATTTGAGAGATATTTAAAATGCTAGAAATTATTAAAAAGTAATTTAAACCTTGAGAAGATTTCAACAAATTTTAAACAATGTGTAGATTTTTCAACATTTTGAAAAAAGAAATACAAAATTTTAAGATAACTTGATTTTAAAAAATTATTTCGTAGAAATATAAAAAATTGAACAAGAACTATGTATTTTAATGAAAAATATAGACAATTTTATCTTAAAATAAATATATATCTTCACTTTTGAAAATTCTTTCGTAGAAATATGACAAATTAACTAAGAACTATATGTATTTCAATAAAAAATATCGAACATTTTATCTCAAACTGAAACAATATCTTTATCTCAAAAAAACCTTTTAGTAGAAATATAAAAAATTAAATAAGAACGATGTATTTTAATAAAGACTATATATTTTAATAAAAATTATCGAACATCTTATCCTAAACTAAAACGATATATCTATTTTAAATTTAACCAGTATTTGAATTAATTAATCAAATTTTATTTTTTTTAAACTTAGCCGAGTTGCTGAGGTTTAAACGGCTTAAAATTTTAAACAGTGTAAACACTTTTATTTTAATTTACGACGTTTATTCAAATTAATCATTTGTTATTGTTTTAGGGTTACTGTCATTAATAAATTGCTTATTTATACCAGCATATGACGTTGTTCTTATTTTAATTTTCTTTCCCAATAAATCAATTCCTTACCCCAATATGAAATTAGAATATCTGTTTTTTAATTTCAATTTTTAATTAAATTTTATATTTCATAAAAGTAATTTTGTTTATGAAATATAATTTCACAATATTATATTATATATTATATTATAAAAATATTTTATCAGTTTTGCACTATTTTTTTGTAACTATATGTAATAAAAAAATATATTGTTTGTCTCTCCATGCTTTTTTCAAACTTATTTTTCGCAAAAATATTTTATTTTATTTTTATAGACTTATTTGGAATGCAATAATAAAAATCAGTATAATTATAAGTTTAATTTTATTTCTTGAGTTGAAAACAATTTAAATTCATTTCCTCCATGTTACGGTTGAAAACTTTCATATTTCCCGCAGCTAAAAAAAAAGATTTTGATGATTTTTTTTTACTTACAATTATTCTAATATTTAAAAAGATATGAAACTTCAATAACGTGATGTATAAAACCGATTGTCATTACGAATAATATTAATTAAATTAATTTATAACTAATTTTGCCTATGCCTGCCATGTAAAAACAGGCTGGAAAGACTCCCAGCGCCATCTGCGCTCCGCGCTTCACTTGACCGTACTAGTGAACTAACGCTAACATACAGTCGTTGCAGGGGGCTGGTCAGTGAATATATTTATATATAAAAGACCCTATAAGCATAGGCTGACCTGAAACTGAAATTTCAGGTTATGTTGTTCTTATATATGTAGTCTCTACGATGCCTGTGATTGGCCAGAGCGCCCCATGGTGGGGGCTGGTCGAACTTGATTGGCCAATCAAGTCTTTTTTTAAAAAACCCGGGAGGACGGAAAGCCAAATCGGATTGGTATTATATCCATTGTCCCTATTGATGTTATTAGGGTGTTTTAAGATTTCGATTGCTTCTCTATGTTTTCTTGGAAAAACATTGTTCGGTTTTGCGATAACGGTTGTTCTGTCAAATAAAATGCTATGTCCTGTTTCGATAAGGTGTTCAGCTGGTGCTGATTGTGTGTAATATTTTAGCCTGACTTTACTCTCATGTTCCTTTACGCGTTGACTTACCGCGCTCCCAGTTTCTCCAATATAGACTTTGTCACAAGGACAGGGGATTTTATATACTCCCGGATCACTGAAAGGTGTCTTTTTACATTCTCATTCTAATGAGAAGGTATTGGTTTTATGTAAAATTTGACTTAGTCGGGTTTCATGAAATCTCCACGTTTTGAGACCCCCTGAGCTAGAAAAAACGATTTTTACCAAGGGGTCTGTCTGTCTGTAGTCTGCAGTCTGTCTGTAGGCACGATAACTTTCGAAAAAATGATCAGATTTGATTCAGCTTTGCACACTTTTTTTTTTTTTTAGTAGTACGCAAAATAACGAACAAAATATCCTCATGACTTTTCGTGATAAAAAAAAATTACCGGAGTTATAGCATTTTCAATATTCCAAAAAACAAGCGAAAATGAACATTTTAAGCCGAAAAACGCACGATATGAAAAAAAGTCAAGAGGAGAAAAACGTTGCTTTTTGAACACCCTATAATATTTTCATAACAAATTTTGAATTTTTTGGAAAATCCAAAATTCAAATTTTGATCGAACAAAAAAATAATGAAAAATCAAAAATTCCATTTTGCTATCAAACTATGCAAGATACGAGAAAAGATGATTCCACCAAAATTGTGCACCTAAAAAAGATCTACAAATTTGTTTGCATTCACTTTTTGATATGACGCGTAGTTTTTGTTTTATTCGTAAAAAACAGCATTGAAAATAGAAAAATCAAATTTTTAGACGAATAACACGAGCTACGAAAAAAATCACAGAAACAAAATTTGTTCATCCAAGGAAAAGGTACAAATTTGTTGTGAATCATGTTTCGATCGGATGCGTAGTTGTTGTTTTATTCGTGAAAATAACATTGACAGTAAAAAAAATAAAATTTTTGAAAAAACAATGCAAGGTACGAAAACAGATAAATGAAAAAAATTTGTGCATTCAAAAAAGATTCACAAACTTGTAATCAATTTTTGTTGTAAGAATATATTCAAAATGAAAAAAATTAACTTGTTTGAAAAACGGCACAAGCTAAAATAACATTTTAACTAATAAAATTTGTCGCCTAAATGATATCATTATTTTTCATTTGAAATCAAATACAAATTTAGTATATGAAGAACATATAACACGAAGCACAAAGTGCGGGATCAGTGTATTTCGGAGCGCGAAGCGCGACGACTAAATCGCGCGCCGTAAGTGCGCTCAAACTTTTCTGTTTCTATCATACGGTGCACAGAACCGAGCGTGGAACGCAAGGTTCAAATGATTTTCAAATCAAATATCGAGCGCGAGTGTCTGGATGAGAATGTGTTCCTTAAGGTCGATAGAACCTTGAGTAAATAAAGTTCCTTTTCATTCTAAAAGAAAAACAAATTTAACAATCATTTAATATGTAGAGGTTTTGATAATTTTATAAGATTTGCAAACAGACTTTTTCTTTTCATCGAAGTCGAACACGAAGTTCAAAAATCTAGAGGAACCGAGCGTAAAGCGCGGGATCCAACAGTCGCGCGCCCCAGGTGCGCTCAAACTTGCGAGCGAAGGAGCCGCGCGCAGAGCGCGCGACGACAATGTGCCCGCAATGCGGGCAGATTTTTATCTTTAGGGTTGTTCAGAAGTTGTCCTATTTTTGCAGGTTGTTTAAAGATGGTTTGGACGTTGTGTTTGTTGAGAATTTGACCTATTTGTTCTGTAATACCTCGAATGTAGGGTAGGATGGGGATC
>CAKNYM010034123.1:0-11668 GCA_932195095.1 Andricus curvator
TAGTCATGATAAAAATACCACCAGGAGCGTAACATTCATATGTTACAAAGTCCCTGAGGCACCGCGAATGATTAACCACCAGATGTCAGGAAGGAAGTTGATGAAATATAAAATTATATATTACCCTTATTCGTAAAATAGATAAAAAATACTATTTTTACATAATATGTTTTGGTATGAAAATGTTATATGAAAATAAAAAAATAAAACAAAAGGAAAAGGATGTTAGTTAACTTACCTTGCTTTTTTCTAACTTTAAACAAAATTTCAAGTAGATTCGTTCCGAACATATTCTTTTTTTTTCTTCAGTGGTAGTAAACACTCCCACGTAACTTAAAAAAAAAGTAGAAATATTTGTCGCCTGGAAGGTCTACCTGAGATGTTTATAAAAAGGTGTCTCATTTAAGGCTATTTTACACCTTCCGTCAACCGGTCGTCGACTGACCAACATATCGGAATATCCATTCACACCTTCGGAAAATTCAGTTTAATCTAGTAATATTTTATTTATCTTCTAAAACTCACTGAAAGATTACTAAAATATTACTAGATTTCACTGAATTTGGTGGAGGTGTGAATGGATATTTCGATATGTTGGTCGGTCGACGACCGATTGACGGAAGGTGTAAAAGAGCCTTGAGACATCCTTTTTCAAAAGGAAGGATTTTGTACTTTTCAGGAGACCCCTATATTTCTCGAAGGGTGAGGGATTTCTTTATTTTGGGTTAAATATTGTAAATTTCAGAATTTATAAAAAGGAAACAGTGAAATCTCTCTCCGATCTGCGAGGACTTCTTTCATAGCAAACTGCGTCATCACATAATAAATTGCGTTTTTACAAAAAAATGCGTCATAGCATAGTAAACTGCGTCATAACATAATAAGCTGCGTCTTAATAATAAATTACGTTTTAATAAGCGGATTGTTTATTTGATTAATGAGTCATAGGCCTAATATTAGCATCGTTGATGGGTTTTCGGCACCAGTAAGACCGGATGTAAAAACCTAAACTTGTAATCAGAGAACTTGTGTTTATACAGTTGCGGATCTGCAATCGTGTGAAAGAGGCCTGAACATCGACATATAGAAATAGAGCGATAACGCTGTGGGTGGAACGGAAATGGGCTTTAGAGAGAGAGAAACCATTTGGGAGGTGGATCTGCCTTTTTGTATTCCAGCACTGTCCTATGCCAAAGATATTATACACCTAGATGCGGCAAGTGGCAGCGGAGTGGGGGAACGATATATATAGCAACTACTTTCGTGCGGTGCGTAGCTACTGCCCTCTTCGTACTACCTTCCTTTACTCTTTCTCTGTAGGTACAATCGTTGCTCTGCGGCTCTAAGGGTAATGATTTTAAATCTATTATCCTTGCAGCTTCTCCATGTTACCTCAAAACATCGGTAAAGTAGAAGCTGGGATTCTGACATGATTTACAAAATAACAAATTAATATAAAATGATAATACTTTTGAAATTCCAATCCTTATTTTATTTGTACAGAAAATAAATTAGTGACAATATTAAAGGTTTGCCACAATAAGTAATTTTAATGCTAATTTTGTAATTAGGTAAATATTTATTTTTCCAATTGATATTTCACATTCCGGTGTATTAAGTAAAGATAATATAAATGTTTACAGCAATTTTTTATTAAATAATTTGAAACAAATTAATCAATATTGATCCTAGGTTAGAAGTAAACTGCACCAATCAATTATGTGTAAAAATTAACTTCAGAAACTTATACTAAATTTTCACTTACATTCAACACTTTTTTTTCTTGGCAAATGTATAAATATTAAGGTTGCAGGGTTATAAATAAAAGCATTGCTATTATTTTGCAACGATAAAAATCTAATAATGTCAGAATTTATTAAATTGATCTTTTAAATGAGGAACGCTTGCGAAGTTAAACAAAATCAAATATAAACGATAAAGATTATATAATTTCTAATTAAAAGCCTTCAATGTTAAATGATTTTTAATTGAAACCTTCAAAATTAGGAATTTTTATTTTAAATTGGAAGTCATAATTTTTAATAGAAAACGTTCTAATTGGAATAATTCTTATATTAAAAAATTAAAAACTTTAATTAGAATTTCTAATTAGAATTCTAATTCTAATGCATAAAATAAGTCTTCACTCATTAAAATAGGTAATCATTTTTACACTCTAATCATTTATGATTGAGAAAGTATTACAATAGGCCGAAATTTCATACCTCAGTTTTTGAACGGATCTCCACGTTTTGAGACCCCCTGAAGCCGAAAATCAAGTTTTTGCAATGCCGTCTGTCTGTATGTCCGTAAACATGATAACTCTCGAAAAAATGAACGGATCAAATCGTCGAGCTTTGGCAAACTTTTTTGTATTCTAAAAGAAAGAGCGAGTTTGTTAACCAACGACAAATACGTGAAGAAAGTTTAAAAGAAGAATTGAAGCTTTTTAAAATATCTACAATTTCTCCCTCAACCATTTTTTGATAAGACTTGATTTTTGGGTTTTATTTCTCGAAAATAATATGCAAGAAATCCTACAAAATTTCTTCTGAGCATTTTTTGTTAGGATTTGTCATTTTCGGTTTTATTTGTCGAAAATGCTGTAAAAAAAATAAAAAGCAAATTTTCGGAAAAACAGCGTGAGATACGGAAAAAAGTTGTATGGTTGAATTGCAGCTTTTAAAATGTCCTTAAAAAATTTCTTGAACCATTTTTTGATGGAATTTGTCATTTTTGGTTTATTTATCTAAAATTACCCTTTCTCTACTTCTTTAGGTCAGGAAATATTTAAAGATAAACGACTAATCGTGAAATAAGGGCGGGTAGAAATATTATGTCAAATTATTTTGACATACAAGAGGTATTTCAAACAGTATTGTCTCAATATTTCCGAGAAAATTCTGGTCTTCAGCATTGTATACTACAACAGGTAAAGAGAAGTAGTTATGCACGGTCATGTGCTTCATCAAGGTCCACCCATCGAAAATGCTCTCGACCAATCAGCTTTATCTAGCAAGAGACAGGTCTACCTCTCAAATGTTTTCTCTCTCCCTAAAGCCCATTTCCGTTTTCCCCACAGCGTTATCGGTCTATTTCTATATGTCGATTGGCTTTTACGACAATTCGCTCTGAGCTCGCTCTGAGCCCGAAGTGGAGCTCAACCAATGAAATTTATGAGACTGCATGGCCGTCAGATTATATCCTATAAAGAGGTTGAGCTCCCCTTCGAACTCACAGCGAGCTCAGAGCGAATTGTCGTAAACGCCAGGGGCTCTATTCTCGAGTTTTTTTCGTATACGAATCTTGCGACTTTCGAATGACTTCCAATGAACTCTATTCTCGAACACTCACTGGCGGTTCGTATGCGGAAAGTTACGTATGAAATGCAACGAGTGGGTATATGCCACTGGAAACTTATATTCGTATACGAATTAAGAGTTTGATCATGCGCAGTGATTAAATTGTATGATTTGTGAGGCGTGCATTATAAAAAGTGACAGGATCGAGAGTGATAAAAACAATGTTTTTTTACAAATTTAATACAGTAAGTGGATTATGTATTGTTTAATTGGTTTGAAAACTTGGGAATATTTTACCTTTTTTGAGACACATATACTAATTTGTATTGAAATTCTTTGAAAATTTGTTTCGTTTTGAGGTTAAAAAATAATTAATTATAAATTGTAGGTACATTTCATTATAAATCTTATGATAATTTTGAAATAAAAGTTCTAATTCGGCAAAATTTGCCAGAAACGTTTGCACTACCTAATTTATAATAATACAATCATAATTTTACATAATTTTATGTTGTGATCCTACTTTTATAACATCGCGTTAATCAAATTCCCACTTGTCTGCTGAAACTCTGAAAGTACTAATTATTCTCTACATTATAAATAAATTGTGTTGAAATAATTTTTGTTTATATTTCTTCCCAATTCAACTAACAGCGAAAGCATTCAATTTTTAAATCATCCACATGTTTGGCGCAATTTCACACATGACTCTACAAATAATTTCATTGGCTCAAATTGTTTGTCACTAGTAAAGCACTAGAATTTTGATGTGAGTTAAACGTGGCAACGCTGTTCAGTATATTCGTATACGAATAACTCGAATCGCAAATTCGAAGAGTGCTCGAGAATACGACTTTCTTCTCGTATACGTAAGTTACCATTCGAAACTTTACGTATACGGAAAGTTTCGAACGAACTCGAGAATAGAGCCCCAGATGTTTTACACCAATTCAATCTTATGGTGGACTCCCATGACAGATAAAAGCAGTGGATGAAAGCAGAAACTCATGAGAGTGAAAGAGATAAATAGATCTATCCGTCTCTTTCACTCTCATGAGTTTCCGATTTCATCCACTGCTTTCATCTGCCATGGGAGTCCACCATTAGGATGCCTTCCTATAACCTGCAAAAAAAGATTCATTTAAAATCGATTGACTGCAATTCAAAAATAAAATCGTCAATCGAAAATTTTGGTGAAATGAAATTCAAGTCAAATATGGTGAATTGCATTTAATATCCAATTGTTAAATCGCAATCGAAAAATTTGTCAGTGAATTGAATTGAATGTCTGCAACTGCAGTGAATTATAGATATGCAATAGAACCAGTGTGCGGTGAATTGTTTCGCAAGCCAATGAACCGTCCTTTGGACTTAATTGACGACTTTCAATTCAAAAAGAATTTTATAAAGGGTTTTATATTATCCAATAGAGGTTAATGTAAAAATGGAGATTGGTCATGCGATGCATGTAATTGTATTGAATCGCACATAAATTTATAGACCGGAACTGTTTTTAACTGGAGTTTTGCAATAAAATTTTAATTTATTGAATAATAAAATAATACGTTAATAAATAGTATTATTGACGAGATTGAAGTGGTTAATTGATAATAAGGAATAAAAGTTGTTATATAATTTGTACATTTGGACTAAAGTTCAGTAAATATTGATTGTTTAATGAGAATAAAAAGTGACTTTGGACATAAATTAACAATATAATACAAATAATATTTATCGAATTTTGTTGACTTAAAGTACTTATTAAAACTAATTCAATATTTAATGAATAAAGCAAAAAATATTTAAATTGGAAAATAATTGAAAAAAAATCATTAAATGTTGAAATAAAAAAAATATATTTTCAAATTATATGCATTTAATAGTATAATAAATAAAGAAGTGTGATTTCTACTAAATTCAAGATTACCAGAAATTTTTTTTAAATGGAAAATTTTGGTCTAATTAAGAGAATGAAATGTAATAAATTTTCAATAATTTTTCAACTTCTGGGAGTTAATTAAGTATATTAAAAACAGCGAAATGAGTGAAGATGTTGTTACCATTATATTCTATTTACTTTATTACATTAATTTGAAAACTGACAATTCAATTCAATTGACATCATTCCGAAATGATGAAATGCCACCAACTGCATCTTCACGATTTAAATACATTGCGTCAATTCAAATCCATTGAGGTACATTCAATGATAGTTCTACCAATTGCATTTAATTGCAAATGCTCATTTCAACATTAACATTTAAATACAATTGGCCTTTTTTATTTGCAGGGTAGCAGCGCAAAACTCGGCGTAACGCGCAAAACGTTAAAGCACTAGCTAGTGACTTCTAACGACAAAAATCTTGTGTAGGGTGACCAGACGTCCTCATTTCGGAGGACGTGTCCTGCTTTTCGCTTGCTTGTCCTCCTGTCCTCTTAAACTTTGGAAAACCCATAAAACGTCCTAATTTTTGGTCAAAAGACAAATTGACCTTTTTTTCATAAAATATTACCCACGATCGCGTTGTATATTTTTCCCCCATCCGAGATTCTGGAAAATATGCAAATAAACATTTTAAAAAAATGATAATAAAAAAATTTAATTTTGGTCTTATTATGGGAGGGTGTCCTCCTTTTCCCACTTGGGCATCTGGTCACCCTAATCTTGTGACGAATGTAGCCACCTTCATGTTTTGAGAGAACGATTGGCGTTTACGACGATTTCATCGGTTTTGCGTTGTGCGCAGAGTTGGGTACGTAATTTACTTCAGGTAATTTACAGTAATTTACATCCGAAGTTTTCTACATGATGTAAATTACGTGGATGTGGAACTTGCGAATATTTCAGTGTCTGCTAATATACCAGTGGTGCTAACAGACCGCGACTTTTTCAACTGCGCAGGCGTCGCGTAAAGAAGGAGTGGCGAAGAGAACCCTTGAGTTGGCTGCTCCCCTCCACAGTCATATACAAACGCGCGCGCAATTTAAATGTGCAGTGCATGCAGTCGTGCACCATGTGAAAGGAGTTCTTTAATTTTGCAAGAAAACAATTATTACTTTTTTCTGAATGTGATAATTATCAGAATAACAAAAGTTTAAATAACTCTGCTTTAAGAATGTATAATGTAATTAAGAAGCTATGAATATATCTATCCTCGGAAAAATCTTTTTTTCGGTTATGTGCTATTTTAAAGTTATGACGAAACAAATTAGGCTATAAAAACTCGACGTTTTATTAACGATTATTAATTCTGTAACCATTATGAGTATAAAAACATAAATATCGGGTTTAAATATAAAAATTAAACCAGACTTTCATTGCGCTGATATTTACAATTATTTTGTTATAAGAAATTTGAAAAAAGAACTGGACTTAACGTTCTTGGCTTCTTGTTCTAAGATTGGAAAATCATCGGAATACAAATTTAAAAAATCTGAATTTATTAGAATTTACTTTATTCATAAATAAAATATGAAGTGATCACTGAAAATAATCGAAGAGTACAAAATATTGTCTTTAAAGTATCTATATGATATGCAGCCACAAATATGTCAATTTTAGTGCAAATTCAATTGTTTATAACGCTCCAACTTGAAAACGGGTCGTTGCATGAAAAATTTGTTGAGACAGAAAAGTTTTGTTTTTCCATGAACTTTTCGAAAATAATTTTATGAAACCAGATTTCGAAAAAGTAACCTTGATATTCATAATCAGGAGACTTTTGCAGACTTTTCAAGCCAAAGTTACTGCGTCGCACTTTGAGTGCATACAGAAGTGTTACTGGCTACAGGATTATTAAGACTTTAAACATTCGAATAAAATCGAGCTGTAAAAATCAAAGTTAAAGAGTCTTGTCAATCGCGGCTCTAAAAAAATAATCTGAGTCAACGACATATCTTCACATATTTCATTATCAGCCGTGAATATTAAAACTAATGATATGTAAGTCCATAATATTTCTTAAAATTCGTTTTTTATATACTTACGTCAAACAAGTCTCTGATAGTGTGTCCTGATGAAACCTCTTCAAATGCTGCCTGAGATTTAAATTGCGCGTAAACACTTTGCCAAAAATATGACAAATGCTATCGTTGTTTCCTTCCTTTACGTTTAATTCCATTTTATAGCCAAGCAAATATTTTACGTTCTAAACATGTCTAATATCACAAATCGAAATAAACAACTGACTAAATACGTATTGATACGTATATCTCGTGACAGACGGTCGCATCGGCTATCGCGTCGCATTGGCTGCACTGCACATTTAAATTGCGCGCGCGTTTGGATGTGACGATGGAGGGGAGCAGCCAACTCGAGGGTACGTGATTGACCGTCTCATTTATTACGCGGCCGTGAGTTGGATTTTGCAGAAAGGTCTGTTTACATGTGTTTTCATTGAGAAGTGAGTTTTCCGAGTTTTCCGAGTGCGGGCGCTCTCTCCCATTGAGTGTAGACTGCCCACGGGAGTTCGGCTTCTTGATATTATCAAGAAGCCATCTGTTACCTGTTTTCATTGCCTGGGTGCTAAATAAAAGCTCTGCTTTCAATCAACATAACTTCTAAAGCGGCCGGCGCGCCGCGCGCGGTCTCACATTTTTGCGCGGGAACTTCCCTAGACTTCCCTAGCATGGCTTCAAACAAGGACCCACCAGACCCTCTGGTGAGTAATAATAACAACGACCCCAACAACAAACTAACCTCAGATGTTTTTGAAGGCGCCGAATGCCTCATTAACATGAGGAGATCGAAACGACACAACAAAAAACGACAGTGACACTACGAATGCTCTCTCTCAGCCTCTTCCGAACGACAATGACGATTCGGAATTTATGGACCATTCTGACCTCAACACGAATATAAGGACACAGACTAACGACCAAACGCAGACTAACGACAGAACACAGACTAACGACGGACAACAACATCATTCCAGCGGCAGCTTGCAGAGTGGAGAATACAATGGATCCCCCTGCCCCCAGCCTACTCCCGAATATCGGTACGAAGGAACTCAACGGGGTCCGTGTAAGGTGATTATAGAATGCTTTGCTAATTCTGATCTCGCGGATAAAGATCTCGATAGATTTAAATACGCGAAGCTCCTTAACAACGCGTTCAAGACTTGCATTGTAGACGTTAAAAGCTCCGGATTCGGTAAACTGTCAGTCATGGTAAAATCAGCCCGCGAAGCCAACATTATTTTAGAAGACAAATCCCTTAAAAGCATGGGTTTGAGGGCATCCATCCCATCATATTTTGTCACCTGTCAGGGCGTTATTGGCGGCATCCCTCTTGAACTTTCGGAAAATGAAATAAAAGACAACCTAGTTACCCTCAGCAACTGCCAAACGATTAGGATTGTAGATGTTCGCCGTCTTGACAGAAAAATCGTTGACAAAGATAGCAACAAAGTTTCCTACGTCCCCTCGCGCTCCATTTTGCTAACCTTCAAAGGTAGAACTCTCCCGGAAAAGATAGCCATTTACAACGCCTCAACGAACGTCGAACCTTACGTCTCTCCGGTTAAAATCTGCTGGAAATGTCTCCGATATGGACATATCCGCAAACAATGCCGCTCAAAAGCCCGCTGCAAACGTTGCGGTGATGACGCTCACGCCGATGCTGCCCCCTGCCCTAAAGCGAATGGAACCCCTAAGTGCGTGCACTGTTTAGGACCCCACGTCCTAAACTCTAGGGAATGCCCGGAACACATATTCCAAAGGGACTTACGCTCCTATGCTATCCACAACTGCCTTACATTCGTGGAGGCAAAAGCCATCCTCAGACCCAGGAAATCTGACAAGCAACCCCATAGTGACTCTCGCTTCAACGCGAACAACTACCCCGGTCTCAGAAATGTTCCTCCCCCGATCACTCCCGCGACTCCTCCTCCGTTGGCTTACTCAGAGGCCTTGCGTACCTCTGTCCACTCACCTACCACCCCCAGCCCAGTCAATTCTCCTCCACCCCTCATGAACCCTCGAGAATATAAAAATAAACAATCTCAAGTGACTGAATTTGCCAGTCGCCGCGGGAACTCAGCTCCCAACCCTTCCTTCTCAACCCTGTATAACACAAGGGTGCCAAGCTCCCTCCCCAATGGCTTTGCTCTACACCCTTTATGGGCACTTAACAAGAGGACCCCCCCTTCTTCTCCTGACCACCCAGACTCTTCAAACAATAAGAATTGTAACCCTCTTCATCAATCTTATTCTACTTCGACTCCTTCCCCCCTCCAGTCTTCCCATTCCCCCCCTCCAAATACCCCAGCCCCGTCCTCATCTTCGAACTTAATCACAATTATTGGCAATCTACTTTTAATGCTCACTAATTTCATCAGCGTTCTTTCCTCTGGTAGTTCCCCAAAAACAGAGGAATGCCACAATTTAATTAACTCCCTCTCAGCAAGTATTACTCTCTCTCTTCATGTCTTTTACAGCCTTAGTATGGCACAGGTCGATGGTTTGCGAATTATGCAATGGAACTGTCGCGGTATAACCAACAAAAGAAGTGATCTCGCGACTATTTCGAAAGACTTTGACATCCTGTTACTTTGTGAAACATTTCTAAAGCCAGAGAAATCATTCTCCATAAATAGAGATTTTAACATCATCAGAGCTGACAGGGCTGCCAACAACCGCGGTGGTTTGGCAATTGCAATAAGAAGGGGCATAACCTTTTCAAGGGTATCCTCTGTACTTAACATTGAAAATAGTCTGGAAACTCTTTCCATATCTATTGACACCTCACTTGGTCAACTTCTTATCGTTTCCGTTTACAGGGTCCCCTCTGCGGGCGGAAGAATCTCAGAAAATACCTGGAAAATATTTTTAGAATCAGTCAGCAATGTTAATTCTAATAACGTTCTTATTAGCGGGGATTTTAATTCGCATCACAGCTTATGGGGTAGTACCCGGGTTTTCAGAATGGTAAAGCACTTTGTGCAGCCCTTGATGATTTAGATTTTATTTGTTTAAATAATGGAAAGTCAACTTTTGTTAATCGTCCAGATGAATCACCCTCGATTCTGGACCTTACTTTTATAAGCCCTCAACTTTTTACCTTTTGCGCTCATGATGTATGGGACAACGCTCTAGGCAGTGAACATTATCCAGTGGTCACTACACGGAGAGCAGTAAACCAGAGCGGGTGCAGTTTTCACCGTAACCGTTGCTGCGCCGACCACAAGAGGTCTGCAGAAAAATCATGTTGTGGCTGGGCAGCAACGGTTACGGTTGATGACGGAAATAATACTGCTACACCGTGACAGTCACGGCGCGCCACCGTAAAAGATTCTGCAGCGATTGTTGCGTCCGTCGCAGTAACAGTTACTGCCAGATTCCCGAGCCGTCGCGGTTACCACCGCAATGAGATTGGACGGTCTGAAGTCTAACGATATCAGCTGATCGTCATCGCGCGTACTCGAATGTTTTTGTGTCGCTGTCACAAACGTCAAAATTTGTTATATTTTCGAGTCATTGTAAAAAAAAACGGTGCGCGCAGTAATGCTTGCGGAGTAAACCGCACCTATCACTGCGAGTGGAGTAACTATAGCTGCGCTGCGTATTACGGTCACGCGCCGGAACGGTTGAGGTTCGCCCACAATGGTTCATGCGAGCGCAGCAACAGCTTCTGCCTCCCTACCACTCGCAAGTTCTGCGCGACGGCAGCGGACTTGGCAGTAACGGTCGCGGTTAACTGCTCTCCGTGTAGGCTGGGGGTACAAGTACCTATTTCTAACTACTATTCACACAAATATAACTTAAAAAGAATTAATTGGCCGTCTTTTTCTTCCAATTTAAAAAATCTCGTAGAATCCAGGGCGACTGATATTCTTCCGCCTACCTCGGATCCCATCTCTACCTACAATTCGTTTGTTGAATGCGTGGATGAGGCTATCTTGTCATCCGGGGTACCCTCGGCCACTTCCAAACCGCCAAACCATGGCCACCCATGTAAAAACAAACCTTTTGTTCCAGCTCCTTGGTGGAATGAGGCTTGCGATAGTGCTGTTAAGGATAGGCGTAAAGCTTCTGTCAAATCTAGAAAACGATCTAATTATTCCAACTATTTAAATTATAAAAGACTTACAGCTAAAGCTAAACGCACCCTCAATGAAGCCAGAAGAAAGTCCTTTCAAAGATTTTGCGAATCGCTTGATAGAACATCATCTATCTCCAGAATTTGGAGAGTCATTAAGTCATTTAAAAATAGTTTCACTCAGCCAGCAACCTCGTCTTGCTCGGCAGATAGCAGCGTGATTTCAAAGTTACACGAACTTGCAGTTGAGATGTGCCCTTATACTGTCTTCCATGATAAGCTCCCCAGTGACTTTAGGACCAACCCGTTCCTTGAGGCTCCGTTCACC